>CAKNWT010284055.1:4512-23561 GCA_932066315.1 Andricus coriarius | reverse complement strand
AACCCAAAAAATGATTTCCTAACCCGAAAGATTAATTTTCTAAAAATGAAATAGTTAAATTTTCAACCCAGGATGGGAATCTTAAAAAATATGAATTTCCAACAAACTAGTTCGCCTTTCAACCGAGTAGTTGAATTTTCAACTAAAAGAGAAGAATTTTTAACCAAATAGTTAAATTATCAAGCAAAAATATTAATTTTCCAGCAAGAAAGTTAATGTTCTACCAAAAAAACACGAATTTTCTACAAAACGGTATATTTTAATAAAAACAGTTTAATTTTGAACCAAATTGTTGAATCCTCAAACAAAATAGAATAATTTAGAACCAAACAGTTGCATTCTTAACTAAAAAGGATGAACTTTCGACCAATAAATAGGAATTTTTAACAAGATACTTGAATGTTCAATTAGAAAAAATCAATTTTAAATAAAAAGATCAATTTTCGACCAAAAGTAGAATTGTTCCATTGTTATTTAAACAAATTAATTCTCAACCAAAAAAGGCTAATCTTCAACAGAGTAGTTACATTTTCAACAAAAGAGATGAATTTATCAAGGAAAATGAAGAATCTTGAAGAAAATAAATTTTTAACAAAAGATTTTAACCCAAAACATGATTTTTTAATTTAGGACATTAATTTTCTAGAAATTGAATAGTTAAACTTTCAAACAAGTAGATGATTTTTTAATAAAATAGTTGCATTTTCAACAAAATAATAAAATTTTCAACCAAATACTACCATTTTTAATCAAAGGAGATAAATTCCGAATCAAAAATATAATAGTGGACTTTTCAACGAACAGTAGTTGATTTTTCTTGTTTGATTTTATCAATTTAGTTCGCAATTAAGCGAAAAACGAGAAAAAGGAGAGAAAGGATATGTTTCTTAAAAACAGGAAAAAATACGAATTCTTTGAAAATTAAATTATTATCAGGAAACATATTAAATGTTATCTAAGTTCGTAACGTGACTTTCACTGACCCTCCCCCCACCACCTGTTACCAACCATAGTTTGTAGTGCAACCCCCTCCGCCTCAAATTGATAACGTAGTTTATGGACGGCCCCTTGCGTATTCAGTTTCGAAAATCGTTTTTTTTTTAATTATGAAATGAATCATCCTAATGCTTATGAATAACGAGATCAAAAATGTAAAAATAAATTAAAAATAAATCTTGGAATATTTTTTGACTTTCTGACGTTTAATCTAACCATCCACCAACGCAGGTGCGCGTTTTCTACCGCGCTTGGGCCACCCCACCATCATCCCTTGGTGTATAAAAGCTTTCCTACCACGATACCAACTTGAGTACAGGTACGAACCCTTCGTCTTTATTGACCAAGGAATTCAAATCCAACGCCAAAAAATATAACTTACTTAAAAAGTGGTAAAAAAGTGAATTTCATCGAAAAAATACAAGGTGATCAGTGTTTTCATTTTAGTTTTAGTTGCTTGCAAGTGTTTTTTTCCAGTTTCATTTTTAAGAAAATTCTATTAGTTTAAGTGTTGAAAAAAAATTTCGCAATTTTCATATATATTATAGTTAAAACCTATAAATTACTTTTTATGCTATAAAAGGAAGCATTTTATTGAAATCAAGCATTTAATCAATATATCCGAGTTTTTGCAACGCTTGTTTATAATAAATAAAAAATTTTAATAAATTCAAATTAGCCAAATTTCGAAAATTTATTACTGTTTTTAAACATTACAAATTAATTCCTCCAGAAATATGTAACTTATATTCATGAAGTGGAGAATAGATTTTGAGTATCACAGGTCGTCCCCCTGTTCCCTATTCTATCCCATTACATTTTTTAAATCTCCTAAAACACATGAATTTTGATTCAATATTCTAAACTTTTAAACAGAGCAGTTACATTTTTAGTTAAACGAATTAACTTGAAAAAAAATAGTTAAACCAAAGAGTTGAATTTTCAACTGAAATGATCAATCTTTGAACAAAAAATAAATTTTGAAAAAAGGAGTCCAGTTTTAATTAAAAGCAATTAAATTTCACCAAAAAGGACGAGTTTTTCACAAAATAGTTGAATCCTTGAAGAAAACGGATTAACTTTTAGCCAAATGTTTTCATTGTTAAACAAAAAAGATTAAATTTCTAACAAAAGAGATGAATTTTCAAACAAGCAATGGAATACTTAAATTTTCAGTTGAAAGAATTAATTTTAAACAAAAAAGGATTTTTTAACTATAATGATGAACCTTTAACTAAAAAAATGAATTTTTAACAAAGTAGTTAAACTTTCACCTAAGTAGTTTGAATTCTCAAACAAAAAAGATAAAGGCGATTCCCACAAAAATTATTTCAACATGATAGTTGAATCCTTAACCAAAAAAGATTAGCCAGAAAGAGCTGAATTTTCAAACCAAAAACAAAAGAATTAATTTTGAAGAAAAAAAAGAATTTTAAACAGCTCTTTAACCAAAAAATACATTTGTAATGAAATAGTTTAACTGTCACCCATTTATTTGAATTGTCAACTGCTAAACATTTTAATTTTAAATCAAAAACGGTTAAATTAAAAAATATATTAACTTACAACAAAATATGCGAATCCCAACCAAATAAGATAACATTTAATCAAAGAGTTGCATGTTTAACAAAAACAAAAAAATTTTATAAAAAGAGCTGTATTTTCAACAACAAAAAAACGAGTTCTTAACAAAATACTTTAATTTTCATATAAAGAGATAAATTTTTCTCAGAGCAGTTCACCTTTTAACCAAGTAATGGAATTTTTTACCAAAAATTATTCTAGTTTTAAATCAAAAACAGTTGACATCAACCCGAAAATATCAATTTTTAATAAAATAGTTGAATCGTCCACCAATAGAATAACTTTCAACCAAAAAGTTACATTTTTAACCAAAAAAGGTAAAAATTCTGCAAACATAAAAATTGAATTTTGTAACCAAAAATAGAATAGTTAAATTTTCAGTTAAAAGAGTTAATTTTCGCAACAGCAATGAAACGAATTTTCATTCAAAGAAATGGATTGTCAATTAAAATGATAAATGTTCAAACAAAAAATGAATTTTGAAGAAAGTGATTCAATTGAACCAATGAAGATCTTAATTTTAAATAACAAAAATAGATGAATTCAACCAAATAGGTGAATCATCAATATAAAAAAATTACCTTTCAACCAGACAGTTGATTTTTAACAAAAAAATATGAAATTTCTACAAAAAGAGATGAATTTCTAAACCATAAATGAAATAGATAAATTTTCAGGTAAACAAATTAATTAAAAAAAAAGTTTCCAACAAAATAGTTAAAATTTTTAACCAAAGCGATGAAATGTCAACTGAAATGATGAATCATCGACCAAAAATGAATTTGTAACAAAGTAGTTAAACTTCCAACAAATTAGTTGAGTTTTCAATGTGACATAAAAAATTTCTGAACAACTAAGAGCTTTTAACTGATAAAAATATAATATATTCAAAAAAAATTATAAATCTAGTGAATCAAAAACAGAAAAAGTAGGGTTTTCAAATACTCATTTGTGTATTTGTAAAATGATTTATTTTGAACTTACTTAGGAAAATACTTTACAGAATTTATGGATGTAAACTGAAAGTAATACACTAGCAAAAACTCAACTAGAATATAAAATCAAAATCCAACTACTGATAAAAAGACATTTTGAAAACTTTCACATGCAAGCATTTTTAAATTTTATTTTTCAATCTATTTTGCAATCTTTGATCTTTTTGAATTTTTGTCTCGTGTACTTTTACCAATAAAAAGTGCTAAAGTGTTTAACCAATTTTTTACAGTTGGCTGAAAAAATTTGTCTAAACACAAAAATGACTAAAAAAATTTGCTCAAGAAAAAGCGCTACTATTAAATGGCATTTTCGTGCAATATTAATGAGATATCCATATGATATAAAAGTTTTTTAATAATAAATAAAATCCCCTTTTTTGGGGGAAAATCCGCTTTTGGCCTAAAATTTAACTACTGAATCGTTGTGACCCCTGAGTTTTGTATGATACTAATTTTTGTTTGTAATAATAATGTTTAGAAAGGTGCATTGTCAATTCTTTTTCGAATCAAGAATTGAAAGAAGACTACATGATCTTTATTTAATTTAATAAAATATTCTTCAACGTTTACGGATTATAAATTTGTGATCAAAGAAACATCGCATTACTTTCTGTATAATACTTTTTGTGATCCCTATTGATCTAATCAGTCATCTCAAAGAATAACGTCAGTTTGATACTCCAGGGAATATTTTCTGAGTCTACAATGTGAGCAGAAGAGGTCTCCAAAGTACACATTTTCCTGTGACTTCAATGTACAGTTCAAAAGATCTACAGATGCATTATTAAAAATTCAGTAGAAGTATATACAAGTCGCGAACATATAACTTTAATCGCAAACCACACAAAAAGTTAATTTGAGCATTATTATACGAATATCTAAACTGAATTCATTTTCCTGGCTATTAAAAGTGGTATTAAAAGCAAATGTTCGCATATTATCGTAAAAGTGTAAAAACACCCGAAAGTATTATGATTTCAGATCCCTTTATACCTGTAGCATATATTTTTTTTTACTTTATTTATAGTTTGATGCCAAACCCATTATTATTTTCAATTATTAATGAAATAATTCTTTGTGTATTTCTGTGTATGTAACTTTTGGATTATTTGGGAGTTTATAAACAAATTAGGAGTATGATATGCGTAGTCTAATTTCTAAAAATTATATTATTTCAGGAGCAGTTTATTGGAACGAAACATGCGAGGAATTCAAGGGATGGTTTTAACGAAGAATTCGTACAACCTGACATGGTCTTTCATGTTCATGATGGTTTTTTGCTTCGCTGGATGCGCTGCAGG
Source organism: Andricus coriarius (assembly GCA_932066315.1). Classification (NCBI taxonomy): domain Eukaryota; kingdom Metazoa; phylum Arthropoda; class Insecta; order Hymenoptera; family Cynipidae; genus Andricus; species Andricus coriarius. The sequence continues at coordinate 18,685 of CAKNWT010284055.1, read as the reverse complement.
TAGGTCGAGAAATAACAGAATGAAAACCCTTAAAAAAACCTTTTTTTAATTCTCGGCCCAAAAGCATCTCTTCAATTCTTAAATTTCTGAACTTCAGGGAGGCGATAATGTAATTTCATTTGACTTTAAATTCACTTTCACGCCAATTTCAAACTCACCCCACTTCAGTATTTTATCAACAAAAATTGACATTTGCTGTGTATATTGACAAAAAACTAAAGTGACTTGAATTTTAAATTCACCTCACTTCAGTTATTTGTCAAAAAATATTGACATCCGTTGTTAATTTTGACAAAAAACTAAAGTGAGTTGAATTTAAAATTCGCGTGAAAGTCAAAGAAGAGTGAAATGAAATTACACAATAATTGCATCCCTGATTCAAGTAAAATTTTTATATTATTTATTTTTTTTATTATTAAATTTCTTTTCTTTTTCTTCCTTTTTTATTTTAAAACATATTTTCAATTGAAAAATTGGTAAATAATATTTTAAAAGCGTTTCCTTAAGCGGCCGTTCAAAGTATTACGTAAGCCTAATTATAATACAATAATACAATAAGGATCTACTTAGACCCCCCTCCCTCTCAAAATGCTTACGTAACATTTGAATGGCCCCTAACTTTTAAATATTTTAAAACAAAATTTCAAGTTTTTTACAATAAAAGATGAATTGTGAGATTGTGCACGGGAAATAAAAAATTTTACTCTATCTTCTGGTTCGTTAACCAAGCGCAGATTCTAATCTTATTCCGAGTCAGCGCGAAAATTAGAATTTATAGTGCGACTCATTTTTACATCATTTTCCCTAATAAGATTAACAAAACATCCCACGTAATTACAGTGAAAATTTTTTTATTGAAATCGAAAACGAAAATTAATTCAGGAGAGCAGTGACACTCTCATAATTTTTTTTCCTACTCGAACTAAAAGCAGTTTGAACAACCCGTCTAATACAGGTACAATTTGTAAACAAATTAAGAATTCTGCTGAAAAGTAAGGGAATGAAGATACCTGTTTTTGTAAAATTATTTTAAATAGGAAAAGCTCGGTTTTCGAAAAATGAGAAAAAGAAGTACTGGTTAATAACACGCTGTGAATTCAAGTTTAGTTACTTCTCAAGGAATGTTTAGCAAATAATTTCCACTGAATCACCTTTAATTTTGACCTCTCCAATTCCTGTGTATTGTGCCCGGTAAATGCCTCAAAAATGCAAAATAGCAATTTTATGTAAAATTCATTTTAAAGACGGTGTTTTTTGAAATTTTTTCAACATGTATTATTTTTATTCAATAACTGAAAAGTTCCGAAGTCTTTTTCAAACTAATTTTGCATTCTTTAAACAATCATTATTTCTTTATACAATTTTTCCCATCTGTAAATCTTGAAAAGTTTTAATTTTTTTCGGGATAAATGATACTGTTGATGAATTTCAAGATCAATATTTCTTTTTCAATATATTAGGTGATTATTAGGTGGTTATTATTTTCTGAAATTAATGTGAAGAACTAAAAACACCTTTGGATTCGTGCCCGAAATATCTTCAAGGTGCGCATTTGATATGAACAAACTGTTTGATCGAAAAATCAAAAACAGCTTTGAATTTATATCAGAAGTATGTAGGTGCGCATTTTTGTCCTTTTGAACCATTTTCCAAATAATTAAATCGTTTTCAAATCCATAGTTATAAAGTTTGAAATTAGTAAAAAATGATTTATTTGCTTCAAAAATGATTTAACAATGTTTTTGTTTAAAAAATGGGTTTAAAACAGAAAAGGCGGACCTACATATTTCGGAGATGTATTTGAAGGTGTTTTTGGTTTTTGATCGGTTTGTTTATAATTAATTACAAAGTTTTGAAATTTATGACTATAAAGTTTGAAATTATGAGCAAATGATTTAATTCTTTAAAAAATAGTTTAAAAAAAAGCGTACCTAGATATTTCTGTGACAAATCCAAAGATGTTTTCTGGTTTTCGATCAAAACCTTTGTTTGCTTATAACAATTGCAAAATATTAAAAAATAATGTTTAAAAAATGGGCTGGAAAAGAACAGAAAAGGCACTGTCAGATAATTCTAAAACGGATTCGAAGGTGATTTTGGTTTTATGATCGGATGCTTAGTTTTTTTATAATTAATTGCAAAAGTTTGAAATCCATAGCTACTCAGAGAAAAAGTTGTCTTGAAACAAAAGCATCGTCCTCTTGCCGATTTTTTTTTTAACAAAGTGAATATATTTTTTGCACAAACAGAATTATTTGTCTGGAATATTAGCTGAAGCTAGTCACTTTAGAAAAATTTTTGCTGCAAAAGGATTTAATGTGAGAGAAATGAAAATCCTCTCAACCTTCAATTTAGGAGGAAATTCCACTCACGTCAAGAAAAATCCTTCTGTCACCAGAGGACATTTCTCTGCGTGGCTATAAAGTTTAAAATTATTAAGTAATTATTTAATCGTGTAAAAAATGGTCAACATAAAACAGAAAAAGATGCACCCAGATATTTCCGAGACGGATCCGAACGTTTTTTGGTTTCTTGATCGGACGGTTAGTTTGTTTATAATCAATCACAAAAGTTTAAAATCCATATCCATGACAAATTTCAGGGTCGTATATTGAGGGTGATATATTTTTTAACGATATTTGGCAGTTTTTTGAACACTTTTCATTTGTTTTACCAATTTTTTCCCCTGTTTATCTTAAAAAGTTACTATTCTTTGGAATTAATAACGCAGTTAATGAATTCTAAGAGTGATATTTTTTGTAAAAGGCAGTTTAAAATGATTCAAATTTTAATTTGTTTAAACAATTTATTTTCTGTAGATCTTGAAAAGTTACTATTTTATTGAATTATCGACGCATATAATGAATGTTAAAAATGATATTTATTGTGGCAGACAGATGACAATTTTTTTAACATTCAATAAGAATCATTCCCTTGCGCCTTTTCACAGGAAAAGTGGGGAAATATCTACTTTTTTGGAATCTCTTACTTACACCATGTCGCTTATTATTATTGAGATAAAAAAATGCTGCTTAAGCGACATATTGTAAGGAATTCGAAAAAAACTATAATTTTATCCATCTTTTCTACGAAAAGGAGCAATTGATATTAATTGTTTAAATAATTGTCAACTGTGTCTCTCTTAACATTCATTAACCGTGTCACTTATTTAAGAAAATAAAAACTTTTTACAATCTACAGGGGAGAAATGGATTGAATAATATCTTAATATCGTAAATAAAAAAATATTACTCTTAACATTCGTTAATTGTGTCACTAATTCCAGAAAATACTAACTATTCACGATTTGGCGGAGAAAAATTATACAATTAGAAATAGTTTAGAGAATTTCAAAATATGTCAAACAAAAAATACTAGTCTTGACATTCATCAACTGTATCATTTATTCCGAAAAATAATAACTTCTCAAGATTCACTGGAAAAAAACATCGTTTAAAGAAATGTTAATTTTTTAAACAATTACAAATTAGCTAAAATACTTGGAAACTTATCACCTACTGAATAAAAATAATGTCATGGCATGTCGCTATAATTTAACATACCACAAGGCTCTGCCACTTCCTTTTTTAAAAAATGTAGAATATATAATAATTTGCTCTAGGATTTATCTCCTACGAGACAAATATTTTACCAATTTTAAGGTTATGACGATCCAATTTTAAAATTTCAAACTTTTCGAAACTGACAAGTATGCACAATCTCCTAAGAAACTTTTTTAATTTCCGTTAACTAATAATAAGAACTACGCCTTGAAAAGGACTCGGATTCGAGTCGAAACATGTCGGCAATTTTTAAATAAAAACACCAAAAAACCGGAAAAGGCCTTCACTACATTAATATTCTAAGATATCGGAAAAAATTGAAACAAAAATAACTAATGTTCAAGAAATAACAAAATATCGTCTTTAGCATGAATTGGACATAAAACTGTATTTTGCATTTTGTGAGGCATTTTCCGGGCACAATACAAGAGGGTTCAGGAGATGACAATTAAAAGTTGATAGATGGAAATTATTCGTTGAAAATTCCTTATCAAGTGAAGAAACTTTAATTTACCAAAAGTTATTCAATTCCTTCTTTTTCACATTTCTTCAATAACTTCCAATAATTGTTGCTTAAATCGAAAAAATAGAGAATTTTTTATTCTGGAAAACAAAACAAATTTGGGGGGATCCAACACCAATAATCGAAGGTGGAGTTGTTAGACCACCCTATTTCCCACACTTCAACGATTTAAACTGTAATTATAGAATTTCGGAAATTTTAGTTTGGGATTATTAAGTTATTTATTATTTATACATTTTATATTTATATATCATATTATATGTTATATTATTATATATTTATATATTTTATATTATATGTTGAATACTAATGTCATTATTAACGCTTACAAATTTTAATTGATTCTTTCTCGGTTCAAGCAATCTAATCAAAAATTTAAAAACAAAAAATTTTAGAATTAATGAAATTTGAGATTGAACTTTTGAAATAAACAGCCTTATATTTAATGATTGCTTCAATTTACTTATCTAACGTTTTTAATTTTGCATGATTTGGAATGTTTCAAAGTTAAAATTCTTGAATTTCGAATGATTTCAATTTCAACATTTCAAAACATCGATTTAATTTCTCGTTTTGTGAATTTTGGACATGAAATATTTCATTTTTTATCACATATGTTTAAATTAAAATGATAGTTCTCAGATTTTAAATTGCAGAATTAATAAAAATTTTGTGTTCTAAGTTTTTGAATGCTCTACAATTTTTATTGCGTTATGATATGAAGTTCTGTAATTTTCAGAGAATTTGAAATTTAAATTTTGTTCATTATCAAGATATGCAATTATTATTGAATGTTAAATTTTAATAATTTGAAGTTTTGAATTATGATCAGAATCTTAAATTTAAATTTTCATGTATCGAATTCCATATATTTAAACTCTTTATATTCTCTATTTCGAATTTTTCAAACCAAAAAATTTGAAATTGAAGTTTTTGAATTCTTTCGTTTGTAAATAAAAACATTCCAAATTTGTAGGGATGTGCAAAAAGCCCGAAGCCCGATACTCGACCGCACCGAGTAGTTTCAAAGGCTCGAAAAATTGTGGGTTCTCGAAGAGGTTCGAGTCCTCAAAAAAGTTCGGGTGCCCGAAAATTTCGGGTTCTCGAAAAGTTCAAGTTCTCGAGAAATTCGGATACCCGAAAACCTCGGGTTCTCCGTAGAATTTTTTGGTTTTTCGTGAAATTTTGTGAATTCCTTATATTACTTGAATTCCGTGAATTCCTTAAATTCCTTGAATTCCATGAACTCCTTGAATCCCGTGAAATCCGTGAATTCCTTTAATTCCATGAGTTCTCTGAATTCCGTGAATTCATTCAATTCATGTGAACATAAATTCCCTTGATTTATAAACTCTGATTTACTTTTTTATGGTGTCAATATATTAATATAAATATTTTTAACTGAATTAAAAAATACATATCGTGACGAAAAAATAAGAATACGAGAAATGGGAACAGAAATAAACTTTTCCTTTTATATAATGCAATATGAATTTTCCGGATGCGCCAATACCCACGGGCACCTGTTGATTTAGACAAAGAAAGTCGAACATGGAAAAGCGCTTCGCTTTTCTGAAGAAAAAGAGCCTATACAAAATATTGAATAACCCTCACAAAGGTCACAACTTCATAATCCGCACCTACATCATTTTCAAGTTTCCTGAACTTATTTTCGCTTTTACTTTATATTATTTTAGGTCCTATTTCCTTATACAATTTTCTAGAAAACTTTCTGCAAATGCAATATAATATATATTCGGCTTTATACAGAAAAGTATGATTAGAAATATACAGAAATAATAAAAAATAATAGGGAAGAAAATAAATTATCTGTATTCATTGAATGGAAAAAAGATTTAATAATTAATTCCTATTTGAGTTTCAGGTTCTTGTCTGAGCTACGGACATTCCTGCTGGGGTGGTGAGTTAACACTTGAACTTTCTAAAAATGTTCTGATAATAATTTTTAGCTCTTTTCAGCGTGAATTAAAATCCTCATTAAAGAGTGATTAAAGTTTGGCCTTCTTATTGAAACTTTACCCAGCTTCAACCAGGTTTCTGTCGTCTTTATTTCCTCCCGCCTTCTATATATTCCAAGAAGGAAATTTTCTATAAATTTTGTTGAATTCACAATGGGACCGTCTTATAAAAGTAAGTACTCTGGTTCAGGCCTGAGATTGTGAAAACCTAAGTGGGCAAGCTTTTCCTTATTAAAACGGGGGGGGGGGGTGGTTAAAAATCATATGTATATATAAACTTTTTAATTTTCTTAACGACTGATAATGTGTTGTTAAAAATTATTATAAAATCAGTATAGGCCTATAATGAATTTCCTAAATTCTTTGAAATCCCGTGAAATTTTTTTAATATCTTGAAATTCTTTGGAATCTTTTGAAATATATAAATATATAATCGTAACAATCCATTAGAATAAGTAGTAACAATTCTAAATCCCTTGAATATGAATTAAATGAAACCAAACTTATTTATTAAAGTTTAAAAAAAGAAAAAAAAACGTTAAGATCCCTCGAAAGCTTTTAAATCCTTAGATATTCAATAAAAGCCTTTAAATCTTGTTAAATTCTTTGGAACGCCTTTTTAATCCATTCAAACTACATTTAATTTAATTTAATTAATTCATCAAATCCCTTGAAGTTTTAGAAATCTCTTCAAATTCTTCGGAATCTATTGAAATAGTTTAAAATCCCGTAAATCCTGCACAAATTCTTTGACATTCCTGGAAAATTTTGAAATCTCTTGAAATTCTGTAGAATCTTTTAAAGTAACTTAAAATCGGTAAAATCCTTTGCAATTTTGTAAGATCTTTCATAGCCCTTGAAATGTTTGAAATCTGTAGAAATACCTTAAAATGATTTGAAATCCTACATTATGTAAATAAATAAATCATTCGTTTGTAGTTTCTCTATTTATTGCATCACTCTTTTCAATATTGTAAGATTAACTATTTCTAGTCTGAATTTCTCATAATAATTTTTCTAGGATGGCAAAAAAATTATAGAAAAATTATAGAAAAATTATAGAAAAATCATTATAGATCTATACTGAATTCCCTATAATATTTTTTCATAAGGGTATAACGACCATAAAAGTGAGTTACGAAGCCCTTGAACTGTTTTAAAATGTTCGAAAAACTGTTAAACTCAACAAATTTACCAAAAAAATATGTAATGCGTACTTCTGAAAAATAAGTGGGGAGGCCGGGCCTCCATATCTTCCACGCAATTTCAGGTCTGTCCTAGTTTTGCAATTCAAATTTGGAATTCTCTTGGAAGTCTCAAATAAAAAAACCCAAACTTCAAGGCGTTTCAAGTTAGGGATAATGTTCCAAATAGCCCTGATCTCCGATTTTTTTGAAACTCCGTATACTCATGTATTTTAATACGCTGATTACAAGAATTATAGTGAAAATTGGCGACAATTTGATTTTCATGGTAAAAACCGAGAAGCCCCCATAAAAATAATGGGTTTTCACGTTTATCTCGACATTAAAAATAATTTAAAGAAAAGTTTTAGAAGTTTAGTATTTCTGTGACCATTCACTGCAATTATATCTTTGTTTACTTAATTTTATTTACGTCTCCCCACGAGACTTTAGAAAGGGGTAGGGGTTTGACCAACATTATTTCTGTGGCCAGACAAAGGGGTGCCTTTCCGCCCACCCCACGAGAAGCTGGAAAAACAGAAATTTGCAGAAATTTCGAAAAGGCTCTAGTGGGGCCCCTACTAGTTTTTCCTATCTCTAATCGGGCTCTAGTGAGGAAAAATAGTCAGGCCCCCATATAGAACGTAACGCTTTGGCCATGGGGGTCATACTAGACTTTCTAGTAGGGTTCTAGATTTCAGTTATTAGGATGAATAATATTCTGCACTAACATTCAAATTAGGAGTATTTTACAATTCATTTAATATTAATAATAATGTAATGTGATAATATAATATTAATATTTATTATTATGAGCTTCGGTGGCTCAGTTGGTTAGATGCTCGGACTTCGCCTTAGAGGTCCGGGGTTCGATCCCTGAGCCGGGTACCTCTTGAAATTTTTCAATGTATCTATACCGAGGTTCTGGTGGTTCGGATCCCACCTTAAGCTGTAGGTCCCCCCGTCATGCACTTGACTGCAACCCAGTCCGTGAATGATGGGGTAAAAACCAGGCTTTTCCCAATGTGTTGCACACGTTCTTATCAGATCACTTGATTGCATTACAATAATGCGTCCGTGACTGATAATATATACCGGGACAGCCCCGTGAATACTATTCAAAAATAAAAAATAAAATAAATCCAACTACACAAAAATGCCTTCGACACATTGGGCTGTAACCATCTGAAGCTTGAGACAATAATTTTTTTTATTCCACACCCGACCGAAAAACCCACCTTTTGCCCCTGATAAGCGGGGCGAAAGTCGCATATTTTTCCCGACAAATAATTGTGCGGGGCAAAAGTAAAATTAGCGAGTCAAAAGTAAAATTAGCGGGGCAAAAGTAAAATCAGCGGTGGAAAAGTAACATTTAGCGGGGCAAAAGTAGGATTTAGCGGGGCGAAAGTAAAATTTCAAAAAATTCAAAATTTTCAAAAAACTCAAAATTTCGAAAAAATTTTTAATTGTCAAAAAATCTCCTTAGAATGCGAAGCTGTTTCGACCCCGCTTTTCAGCACCAAAAAGTGGACTTTCAGTCGAGAGTGGAATAAAATACTATATGCAACACCAGGCAAAAGTACATTTTTCCCTTGGGTGATTGTACTGCCCTTACGATAATATTTTTCCCTCGGGTGCTTACTGCCCTAGCTACGCTCGGGCAGTAAATAAACCCTGTGGAACAATATTCTCGTTCGGGCAGTAAACTCACCCGCGAGTAAAATCTTCTACTTTTGCCCCTTGTTGCATAATGTACTATTTTATTATCGACAGCAGATCGAAGATTCCATTTTCTTTCCCGGACCTTGGCGTTGGGAAGAATATTTTTCAATTCCGTGAATAATAATAGTACACTAAAAATGCCAATTGCTTAATTATAATTGATTTATGTTGATTTTTGTACGTACCCTGATTTTTGTACATTTACTTATTTGACATTTTTTGTATTATTATTTTTGTTATTATTAGATTATATTTACTGTTCACTTATTCGTATAAATAACATATGTTAAATTATTAATACGTTATTTACCTTCTACGTGGTCGTCGGAGCGAGCAGCTCCAACCGTCACAACCTCACTCTCATCGCATTTTTGTTCGACTTTTTGCATTAAGCGGAACTTTTTGCTCCGAAATCGTCTCTGCTCTTGCAGGCGCCTTTCCTTTTACATCGTGGAGGAGAATAATTGTCAAACACATTATAAAATTACATCAAGATTGTACAGCTGTACTTGACATAACCTCTTTAACTTTAACTGCCACATACGTGCCTGGTTCCGAAGAAAATGTTCAATAGTGCCCTAAATAAAGTTTTCGGGGAAAAGCGTTCACATGCACACAAAAAACACTATTTCTGCATTTTAAAACCGTCAAAACCCTCCAAATTAATACTTTGGACTTTAGGAAATAAGAATAAGATTTTAGGGATTTTCTGGTCGGGCCCCCACTAGATACAGATAGATTCGCCATACCTATACGAAGCATGGAATGCTTCACTAGAACCTGATAGGGCCCCCATAAGTTTTTTCTCGACTAGATATTCTGATATGGGCCCCTTCAGAACCCAACTTCAAATAGGTAAAGATGCGGAAATTTCTGCACGAGAAGGGAAAGGGGTTTGAGTAAAATTATTTCTGTGGCTATATAAGGGGGTGCCTTTCCGCCCCCTCATGGGAAGCTGGAAAGGAAAAGGGGTTTGACCAACATTATTTCTATGGCCAGAAAAAGGGGTGCCTCCCCCCACGACAAGTTGTAACGTGGAAGAGGTTTGATTAACATTATTTCTGTGGCTAGACAAAGGGGTGCCTTTCCGCTCCCCATGAGAAGCTGGAAAGGGGAAGGGGTTTGACCAAAATTTTATCTGTGGCGAGAAAAATACATACGTTTTCGGCAGGGGCTAGGCAGGAAATGTCCATATTTATCATCAAATATCTCGAAAGCTTTCACTTGTACAAAAAAATGGATAAAACATAAAGTTTGTATTTTGGCTAAGTCTACAAGTTTTTTCAGAATTATTTTTTGAAATATTTAAACGTTCTCGATATAAACGTAAAAAACGATTATTTTTATGGGTTTTTTTTAGGTTTTCATAATGAAAATCAAATTTGCGCCAATTTAAACTGTGATTTTCGTAATCAGGGCGTCAAAATACATAAATATAAAGATTTTCGAAACCATCGGAGGTAAGGGCTGTACGAAACTACACCCCAAGTTAGAAAATGGTATATTTATATTTAAAAATATTCGAAATTTTTCAAAAATTAATAAAAAATTGCAGCACACGGAAAACGCAGCGGAATTGGTGGACTGAACAATCTTCGACCTCTTTTGATACAAGAGCCGAATGAAGAAAATAATAGGAATTTCGAATCACCGTCGCTCAACGATCGTTTACTGATGTCACGATTGATTAGTAAAAGACATCAAATTCCAAATTCTAGAAAATATCGTGTCAGGTTGTACGATACTTTAAAAGGTAGAGGAATGCCACATGATTGGGATAAGAATGACTCCATGGCTTCAAAAGAAGATATCATTAGGTACAATTTTTATAATTTTACATGATGAATGAAAATATTAATAATATAATATTGTAAGTATGCACAATTTTTCTATATTTTGCAGAGACAATCCCGAGAAATTTTTTAAAAACAAGGAAAGTGAAGAGGAGTCCAAAGAATCGGAAAATTTTCCTGGTGAGCTGACAGGAAATTTTGATGACGAGAGTGCGGAAATAATTTTGCTTCCCACGCATGGAGTAACGAAAGATAACTCACGTCAATTCAGATTTATAAGAATAAAGGTACTTGAAAACAAATTTTCCATTTTTATGTCTATTCAAATATCAGCTTCTAACATCTGATTTCTTGTATTTTCAGACTAACACTGATGATAATTTAAAATAAAACTGGAAGGAGTTATACACAAGTCGTTAAAGAGAGGGGTGCTGACATTCAGAATTAAGTTGCTTAAATAATTTGTTTGTAAATTACTTTAAAATAATTAAGTTATAAAATAAGCTCTCGAGACTTTAGGCTGAGACAAGAATGTTTTAACTTTAAATTTACTTTTAATAAGTGAAAATTAAAAAGCCAAAACTTTATGCAATACGGGAAACTGAAATAAGATAATTATTAATTAATTACTGCAAATCTGATGCTCATTTTTTTCAGTAGATAATTTTTATCTCTTTTATTTCTGTTCCTATTATCTCTGTCAATTAATACAGTAAGATTTTTTAAGAATCTTCGAAATATTAGTGTACCTAATATCATATTTCATGATTAATGGTTTAATTAAATTTAATTAATGCTAAACTGATTCTAATTATTTCAGTCAAGCAAACAAGTTTTTGCTAGATTTCCAAGAGAAGTACAAGACAATTTTCAAACTGTTTAATGTTTTTGAACGGTGTTTGAATCTGAAAATTTAAATAATTTTTGCCGTATGAAAATTATTTAGAATTTTCGAAACTTGTTTTTTTTTATATTGAAAAACTGAAAAGAATTTTTTGTTACATCTTTCTGATATCAAATCACATTTTCTTGTACGGCTCGAATGAATCGATTAATTTCATAAGTTTCATTCCGCTCTATGATTAACTATTAACAGTGTATTGAAAAATATTAATGTCAATGAAAAATAATATCAAATGATTTGAAACACATGTTCATCCGAAATTGATGATTTTCTGCATAATATAATTAATTAATTGATATTAGGTAAACTAGTCGATAATTTAGTCCTAAGTTTTAATTTAAAATAAAGAGTTCCATATGTGATTATATGTTAGGTAACTCTGTATCTAGATTTGTGATACCATAGACTGTTTTACGAAAAAAGAACAATCAAAAAAATCTCTTAGAATTACGTTTTTCTGTACTTTGTTTTGTGCTATGTTATATTATTATTAATTCTTAGAAAACAGAACGCTCACTTGAATAGACAGAGAACGTTCTATTTAAATGTGTTACCAACCGTCTAAATTTAAATTAAGACAAATCTGTATTTTATATGAAATTATAATTAGTACATATATTTTTTAAACATGAGCAAAATTAATACCGGAAGTATAAGGCTGGATCTTTCTGTAATGTTTTGTGATGTTACAGAGGAATGGAAAATTGTTTGTTGTATCAATGCTAATCTACTTTGTTTATCGAGAAGGTGAAGAATATTATACAAGAAATAATGTGTAAACATGATATTAAATTAATGTTATTCAGACAATCTTAAAACTATCTCTTCGAAATATTTCTACTATGCACATGTAGAATAGTAATCTGGTTTAAAAAAACAGAGAAGCATACAAATAAATTGTATGAAGTACTGTTACTTTTCTTATTCCTGATTTGTGCTGATGAAATTTCTATAACTTACACTTGGCTGCGAAGAAAATCAAGTTTGTTTATTCAAGTAAATTTTCTTGATACAGAAAAAATTTCTTGAATTAAGAAAACGTATCGTTCATATTCGCATCGATATTTTCTTATTTAACCCTCGCTGTTTTTACTGAAAAGTTGTTTCAGTTTTGTGGAAATATTTATAGTACGTGTTGAATGCAGCTTATTAATTTTAAAATATTCATTTTCGTGAGACTTTTAGCTATAGTTAAAAAAATTTATTCTATACGTTAATTTGATCCAGGAATTGAATTAGTAGAATTTGATTGGTCATTAGTGACATTTCACTTATTTAGATTTCGAGAGTCTGCTATTGAAAAATAAAGTACTAAATTTATTCTGTATCATCTTTTAATATCTTTTACATATTTTGCAATTATCTATATTCTCAGTTATCCTATAAGAATCGTATTATTCAAAAAAATTATATTATTACAATTTATATTATGTACATTGATATTGCAGCATGAATTCTCATTGTTTCTTTATGAAGACAAATTTTTACGATTTGTTGAAGTATTTTGTTTATCACAATTATAGATGTTGATTGTACAAAGTTTTCTTATTGACGTATTTTCTTATCTTGTATCATTCGAATTCAAATTCTAATTTCCGATTTTTTATTAGCATTTTGGATGGCTAAAGCAGGTTGGTTAACGACCTTGGCCTTTCTTTTTCGACCCTAAAAAGTGTGCCACCGAAAAATCCAATCGAATCCGACAATTTTTTCGGAAGTTATCCTGATAAAACACGATTTTCCCATTCCAGAGGACACAACACGAAGAGATTTAATGAAAACCGGCTAAGCCAAATTTTACATAAAACCTTCTTTGATGAGAATTTAAAACTAAATAAAAATAATGCAAGATGGTTTGGTGTAAAACTATAAAGAGCTTAAAAAGTAAGCATGAACAAAATTAGATATACCGTTAATTTTTTTATCTGTTGTTAACAAATAATAAAAATGAGGAAACTTGGGGTTTTAGATTGGAACAGTCTATATAGTATTATGGAATTTTCTGTAATACTAATACCCAAATTTTGGTACAAATAATATCTTGAGTTTTTTGGTACAAATAGACACTGTCTTATGGGCTAATTGTGAATTTGAAGAAAAAATTATATACCACATAATTCTAAAAAGTTTACAAGTGGTCTAAAACGCTAACAAAGCAAAACATTATGTAATGTATAGTGTACACTATAGCTTAGAAAAATTATTTAATCAACAAATTTTCGTAGTACGCGATAATCGATAAAATTTCGAACTTTCGTGTAACGAATAAAGCAAAACTAATAAAAAAGTTACGGAACCTTTTTAGCTATTCTGGAAAACACTAAGGCATTTTTTTAGAAAGTATACATTTTTTAGAAGTATATTGATTTATTTTATATAAAATTTTATGATAAACAATCACAGAACACCATCGCAGAAATTTGCAAAATTATTAAGCTCATGAGGAGCCATCAATATACCACGTGAACAGTTAGTGGGAGGGGGGGGGGGTATAACAAAAATCCA
>CAKNWT010284044.1:0-11216 GCA_932066315.1 Andricus coriarius | reverse complement strand
ATCCGCAACTCATTATTATACAATTTCAATTTACAAACGAAATGTTTTACTATTAAAGAATTAAACCGTGCAGCTTTTGTGCAATTAAAACAAATAATTACGCGGGAACGTGAATCAGGCACTATTAGGTATTTAAATTTGATTATGTTTCATTTTTCAAAAGCTATTCAATTGAATAATAAAAGCGATAATTTTATTTGTAACAATTTTATTATTTGATTGAACAGCCTAACAAAATATATCTAAAGAATCTTATGGTAAATTTTTTTTTCGTCCCATGCATTTGGTATTATTTCTTGGCCCTCGGCGTGCAGACATCTTGCCAGATGACGTCATGAATTAAGATACATGAATCGGGCGAGCATGCGCAATCGTTTGTAGTTGGTATTGGTGTCAACGTAGGCCAACCAGACATTGGCTGATCTCACTTTCATTCCCGTACCCGACTCGGCAGCGCCGTTTCCTCTTGCCATCGTCACTCATAAATTTGAGGGCGCAGTCCCATGGTAGCGTTCAGGTTTCTCACCAAGTGCACTCGGTGGGTTAAACTGGAAAAGGGGTGTGGTTTACGAAAGTGAACTACGAAGTGGCATGTTCTTTGAACGGGTGCGTGTGGAAGGCTTTGGCGCGAATACAAAGATATGGTAGACAGAGAGAGACCGATGGTGTTCCAACGACAAATCGTACTTATCGTTTCAAAACTATGAGACCTTCTCTGTCTACCATATACGATAGAAAGAGAACTTTCGAAACCATCGGTTCGTTTTCGATCGCGTCTCGTGGTCTATCTCAGATGGTAGAAAGAGAGGTCCGTTCGACTTAACGAATCGAAGTTCCACTGCAGGCTATTTTTACATATAACAGCATATAATGGAGATGCAGCAAAATAAAACTATTATTGCTGCAATTGCATGAAACCAATTATTGTTACAAACGATGATGTTCACAACAATCTTAGAAAGTGATGATGAAGATAGAGATTATGAGGTGGAAAGTGGAATTGTGATGGAAATTTCAACGAAAGCTTGAGGCCCGAAGGAAACCCCAGTTAGAATAACAAGATTCACTATTATGGGATTTTGGTCTTCTCCCAAAATAACGAGGTGTTTCCCGGGCGCGAATTCTATATCCATATACTTTTTTGCGCTCTTCACAATTCACTCTTCTTTTTACCGCGGGTTTTATATAATTTTCATTTTAAATATGCCCAATTTCCCGCTAATTCTTCCCGCCAATTTCAGTTTTCACTCGCATCCACCTACCTTTTTTTGACGGGTGAAATAGTCACCCATCGAGTGACCCCCACCCGTCACTCTGGTGATTTATGAACGGTTCACCCGTGTGGATCCGCCCACTCAGCTAGCGCCGCTGAACGGCTCTGAGTGCACCCGAGTGCACTTGGTGAGAAACCTGAACGAACCCCATGGAGGTAGATTAGTAGAATAGTGGAACAGTTTTGACCAATTACGTGCCTGCACAAGCTTTCACAGTCAATCCATTGGTCAAAACTGTTCCACTATTCTACTAATCTACCACCATGGGACTGCGCCCTGAGGGAGGGGTGAAGAGAATCGAAGAATAGGTTGGGGAGTCGATTCCGGAATCGATTTTCGACCGCTCAGACTGGGTTCCAAATAATCGATTCCCAGGCACCAAGAATCGATTCTTCGCACGAATCGGAATCGATTTGACAGTCCCTACTTAGAAACTTTCCACGATAGTAACAGGTTACCTGGGATGAGACGACTGAAAAAATTCGGAAAGGGATGACTGAAAAATCCCGAAAAACGAAATCTCCGACACTATTAAATTGCCTAATTGGAAATTTTTCCGAATAAAATTCCCGAAATTATAAAATTGTCCATGTATAAAAATTCCAAATTGGAAAATTTCCGACAGGAAATATTCAAAGTAAAAAATTCACGAATAATGGAATTCACGAATTAAAACATGACAAAAATAGTTTTTCAATAAATATTATTTATTTATTGAAAATACAATAATCAAATACTTTTACCAAAGAAACTTTTTTAACGTTTAAATTTTCTTAAAATTATTGTTTGAATTTAAAAGAACAATGATTGTATAAAAATTGTCTTAAAAAACAAATTAAAAAACATGAGAGCTTCGGAAGAAACAAAAAATTTCTCCCTAAATTTTCTTCAAATCTGATAACATTTTTGAAACAAACTTTGCAGGATTTAATTCAGCACCGATTTATATCCAGAAGTATATATATATATATATATATTTTCAAATTATTGCTATTTTAAATTCACACAATAATTTTTTTGAACTTTAAAAATAAAAAAATTTCTTTGATAAAAGTATTTGATTATTGTATTTTGAATAAATAAATAATATTTTGTGAACAACAATTTTTTAATTATTTAAATTCATTAATTTTTTAGTTCGGATGTTTTATAATTCGGCAATTCTCTGTCGAAAATGTTCAAAATCGGTAGTATTACATACTGTCGACAATCTTATCATTCGTGAATTTTTGTATCCGGGAGTTTTATATTTCGGCACTTTAATAATTTCAGAAATTTTGCAATTCGCGAACTTTACAGTGTCCGAAATGTTATTTTTCGGAATTTACAGTTGTCTCTTCCGAAAAATAAAATATTCGTCTCTGAAAAAATTCCCGAAATTATGAAATTCCCGGATTGGAAAATTCTCGACAATCTATATTATTACCGAATTTGAAAATTCCCGACAGAAAACTTTCGATTTATAAAATATCCGAACTAGAAAATTTCCGAACTTAAACAATTGAGAAAGTTGCTTGTTAACCAATGTTTTTAAAAATAAAATAATTAAATATCCATATCAAAGAAAAATGTAGGATTAAAAAAAAAATAAAAGGAAACCCCCAGTAAGCTGTATCAATTATAATAGTTCAGATTTTATTTTAAAATGGATTTCATGGAACCAGATATTTTTTATGAATGCGCTAGTGAAACTCTATTCGACTATTTTTTCTTTTGCGAATGTGAAACCTAATCTGGCTTATAACTGCCATCTTAACATATAAAAACAGAAAGAACAATTTTCCTATGCTACTTGGAATTATAATTCTATTTTTATAAAAATTTTAGAATATATAATGATTAAGAAATTGGAAAATACATACAAGAACTTCATTAGACGAATAGTCTAAAAAATCCATCGAAATTGCAGACCACAAAAATAAAAATAAATACTAAAGAATATTAAAGAACTATTTGTAGATATTGCACTGAAACTTTAATCAGTTTGAATAAAAATATATTATTGTAGAGTAAAAAAGTTATAACTTATAAAAGGATGTAAAATATAAGAAATAAATTTAGAATTATTAGAAAGTATATGAAATAGTAATATAAATTATTCATGGACTTTTATCTGTGGTATTTATCAAAATAGCCATGTTTTGCAAAGCGTAATTTATTTTCAATTTGAATGGTTCTTGTACGAGCTAAGTTACCATCAGTGCGCCTCGAGGAGTAAGATGAGAGTTGCTTACAGCGCTCCAAGTGGCTGTCGGCAAACTATATCGATGGGTGCTATGGGGGAGTAGTGGAGGCTAGAGGGGAACTGAAAATTTTCGCTGGACGCGCCGTCTATATTTATCGCGGGTAACCAACCCCGCACCGCATCTAGGCTTATAATATCTTGGGTGTTTTCGACATTCGACTCTGAGCGTGCTCTGAGCGCGAAGGGGTGCTCAGCTATTTTGTTTTGAATTGCGCATTAATCTATTTTGCGGCTTACTGGTGATCAGCTGACGGCCCTGGCAGTTGTACCGTAGAGGGAAGATAGGTTGTACTTTACATACGTAAATACAAAGTGGCCTGTTTTTTTTCAAGCCGAGATCCATCTTCAGTCATCTCATTATACTCCTTGAAAGACTCTTTACAATTCCACTCTTTGGTTTTTATTTTCAAAAAGTAATTGACGAATTATGCAGTTACAAAAAATTATGTCACTCAATTTATAAAATAACTTTTAAAAATAAAAATCAACGAGTGAAATTGTAAAGAATCTTTCAGGGAAGAAAATAAAGGCCCGAGCAAAATTGAGACCTGTAACTGAAACCTGAACCTGAATGTAACTCTGTCCTTTTCCATCGTAGTTACGATGAAAAAGGACAGAGTTATATTCGCGTCCAGTTTTCAGTTTCGGGTCTCCATTGTGCTTGGGCCTTAAGGTATAGATCATTAAAATGAGGTGAAAATTCCTAATTTTTTGACGAAATAAAAAATCCAAAATGTTGAATGTATAACGATTGTTAAATAAATAATTATAAGTCAAATAATTTTTTTCTCTAGGGGTCGTGCACATAATACGTCACACGTTTTTCTTTTGTTTTTATCGTTGTATCTCTTTTGGCTTCAAGGCAATTTTATTCTCGTCTCTATTTAAACAAAGGAAAAACGTGTGACGTATCGGATTCAAAAGTCGTGACACCTGGCTTTGAAGCTTTATTACTCGGCGAGAAAAAATCGCAGAATGTTGAGTCAAAGACAAAAATATTCTTTAACATTATACGCGTAAAGCGATGTCAGTTAGATTTTCGTAAAAAAATTGTTGACTCTCCTGTGACACAAAATGTGTGAAAAAATAGGAGAAATGACCCTCAACTTTCACTACGTCGACTTTGAAGGCCTCCAAAGTTTCAAAAATTGGTACAAGAAATTTGAAAAAATTCATGAGTATTTAGTAACGTGTACTTAGCACGCAGCAATTTGTTTTACTTCAATTTAATGATTATTTTAATTAGTAGAGCTAAAAATGTACAAAATAATTATCTCGGCTCTGGATAGAGATTTGAAGCTGAACTCTAGCTTAAAAGATTCTTCTCGATTCAGCGGTTTCATCTCAAAAGTTGACCGCTCAATAAAAATTAATAATGTATGAATTAAAAGCGTCCGAATAATTTCGATCTTAATGAGTTTCAATGCTGGAAAACTCGTATTGAAAAAACGTCCTTTCACAGCATTGTCAAATTTAAGCGTGAAAGAGACCCCTTCCAAAAAAAAGGACCGAGCTCCCGGTAACCATAGGCTTAGGCTGAATCTCCTCTGCACTGTACAGTGTACACTGTACATAAGACATTACGAATTTTCAAATCATCATTCAGCCTTTAAATTTCAAATTGTTTAAACGTCTAGTCTGATTACACCAATTTTTATTATAAAAATTGAAAAAGTTTATTATCATTATTATAAAAAACCAATCGTAATTTTTTTAACAATTTTTATTTCCTTAAACAATGTTTTCCTTCCACAATAATGTAAAGATAATATTTCATTTTCAAATTTTTTTAAAGTCTTTAAACAATCATTATTTGTTTGAACAATTTGTTCTCTCTGCAAATCCTGTAAAGTTTTCATCTTTCGAAATAAATGTTATAAATTTCATCAATACCAAGAGTAGAACTTCTTGTTAAACATATTTGGTAATTTTGTTAATAATTTTTATTTGTTTAAACAATTTTTTTCTTCCACAATCATGCAAAGATATTATTTTATTTTTAAAAAAAGTTTTCAAGTGCTTAATCAATCATTATTTGTTTGAACAATTTCTTCCCTCTGCAAATCGTGTAAAGTTTTTATGTTTCGGGATAAATGTTATAAATTTCATCAATGCTAATAGTACAACCTCTTGTTAAACATATTTGGTAATTTTGTTGACAATTATTATTTGTTCAAACAATTTCTTCAACAAATTCGTGAAATATTTTCTACAACCAACGGCACAATCAGCGAATGTTGAGCGTAATATAGATTTTAAGGATATTTGTTAATTATTTAAACAATTTTTATTTCAAACAAATAATGATTGATTAAACACTTTAAAATTTTTTTATAATTAAATAATATCTTTACATGATTGTGGAAGAAAAAAATTGTTTCAGGAAATAAAAATGGTTAAAAAAATTACAATTGGTTTTTTATATATTAATAATAAACTTTTTCAATTTTTATAATAAAAATTGATTTAATCAGACTAGACGTTTAAACGATTTGAAATTTAAAGGCTGAATGATGCTTTGAAAATACGTAATGTCTTATGTACACTGTAAAGTGTACACTGTACAGTGCAGAGGAGATTCAGCCTACGCCTATGGCTACCGGGAGCTCGGCCCTTTTTTTTTGGAAGGGGTCTCTTTCACGCTTAAATTTGACAATGCTGTGAAAGGACGTTTTTTCAATACGAGTTTTTCAGCATTGAAAATCATTCAGATCGAAATTATTCGGACGCTTTTAATTCATACATTAATAATTTTTATTGAGCGGTCAACTTTTGAGATGAAACCGCTGAATCGAGAAGAATCTTTTAAGCTAGAGTTCAGCTTCGAATCTCTATCCAGAGCCGAGATGATTATTTTGTACATTTTTAGCTCTACTAATTAAAATAATCATTAAATTGAAGTAAAACAAATTGCTGTGTGCTAAGTACATGTTACTGAATACTCATGAATTTTTTCAAATTTCTTGTACCAATTTTTGAACCTGTGAAGGCCTTCACAGTGTCAGGACTTTTGAATCCGACTTTAGTCCTTCTTCGATGACCTGTTTTTTTTTTAGAAGCCAGGCAGGAATTACAGCAGGAATTTTAGCCGGCTCACTTGCGTCGGCGGTCCCCAACAATGACTCACTCAATAGCCTGACTTTCCATTTTCGCGGGAAATCGTCTCGGCAGTAATAAGAGATACAAATAAGTAGGTGGAGCACCATAAAGCAGTGGTCGGCAAACTTTTTGCTCACTTTTCAGGTATGGTCAGATTTGTCCCAGAATAATTTTTTCTACCACTTTTCGGTCTGTTCGTGAACCTCAGTGTGAGTGAGCTTACTCCAGCAAGGGTCTTTTGTCCATCGGCAGGTCAATGTAAGGAAATTTAAAAACTTTTAATTTTTCAACTAGCGATTTGAAAATAGCATAATCCGCATCTACGAATTTTTCCGATTCCAATGATACATTACTTGCCTAGAAAAGTTGAAAATTTGAAGGAGTTTAATATCAAGAAACTTTAGCTCAATATTTAATTTAATACTAAATACTTCTCAAATTTTCAACCTTTATAGACAAATTACATGTCGTTGGAATCGGAAAAATATGCAGATTCCAAATACATCACTTTTAAATCGCGGATTTCAGAATTAAGAAACTTTTAATTTCAAATTTTTCTCCCATTTTCCAACAAAGGACCCCTGAGGGAAGGGTTGGTCTGCCCAAGCTCGCAGGTACCTGACCAGAAAGTAGGTCGTCGGTCAGGCCAGTCAGGCTACCCTGACTTGGTCAAGAGCATGCCGACCACTGCCATAAAGTCTTAGGCTCACCTGGGTAGGAGGAGGACTGTAATGGAATTCTGTCAATTATATTGATCCTGGAGAATAAGATTTTTATTTTTGTGTAATGACAAAATTATTGTTATCTTCAATCAATATCGTTTTTGGAAATTATAAAAGTTTAACTTTCAATCTTCATCTTTAAAAAATAATTTTAAGTATGCTCAATTTTAAACATGCTCAACCGAATAGCGCCCCACTTCTGGCATCTCGTGAATCTTTATTTCAATTAAAAAAAAGCTTTATATTTTAAGAATAAAAAAATAATTTTGCAAATAAAAATAAAAATCGTGCAGCTTTATAAAGTAGTGCCAAGTAAATAATTCTTTTAATTTTCAAAGATTCAAAAGAAATTCGACATTTGTTTCGCTGTTAAAATTCATTTTCACCATTCTTTAAATATTACTATAATCCTAGAATTAATATTATTATGATAATTATTTCTCATCAATCTAAAAATTTATTATTATTATAATATTAGTAATAATATTAATTTTGAATAAGCGTGGGCTTTTCGACACATGCGCACTGAAACATGGGAGTGGGAATCGATAGAATCGGAATCGATTCCCGGTATGAATCGACTCTTCGATTCCTGGAATCGGGCAAGCGATCGAGAATCGGAATCGAGAACCGATTCTCGCTAAAAACTCCTAACCCTATTCCTAAGTGATCACATTTTATGAGAGGAATTGTTACTTGTATGTCAGTTTGCTAGCTGGTAACGGGATAATCGACATCTTAAACTTCGTGCGCATGTACAAGGAATAAGCATTCATTGGCTACGTGATTCCCCGCACAATTTAAAAGTGTAAAATTAAATAGTTTTGACGTTACTTTTGCAACGAATAAAAAAAATGTTTTATGTTTGCTTGCAGTGCATACGTTGTTCAAATTATAATTACTGGTAAAATAATCTAAATTAGACAGAAAAATTGTTTAATTTAAAAATCGGTACAGAATATCTATAAACGTACATATTTTAATAATTTACTATTTATATTTATCATTTAAGTATAAGAAACAAACCTGCTGCAAAAGAAAAAAAGGTAACTGAAATGAGGCCTAAAATAGTTTAAGAAAAAATACTGTCAGGTAGCCCCGGATACCGAGACTTTCGTAGATTTATTTTTAAATTTAGGCATTTCTGAAAGGAGCAAGTATAATTTTATTAAAAACATTACTTGAAAACTACAAGAACCCTTAAACAGAACAAAAATACTCACCGAAAGTCAGAAAGTTACTACAGATGTAGGTTATTACAGTCTTAATTCATTTCATTAGTCTATTTATCATTTGATCATTTTTGACAGGAAATAAATGAAATCAAGCATGAAAAAATCTGTCCGGAGCAGAATTTCAAATGCTTTTTATTTTTTTAAATTAATTCTCAGAGAATATTTAAAAAAATTTTGAAATATTGCCAAAATTGTCCAAAAAGCATCTGGAAGATTTTAAGGCAATTTTTTCAGTTTCGCAAAATTAAAAAAAAATCCGAATCATTTTGAAAGATATCTAGAAGTTGCAAAAGTGTTAAAAAGACTTCAAAATAATCTTAAATTTGAACAAATTAATTTAAAAAATTAGTTTTTAAAGTAAATGTCAACATATTTAAAAAGGTTTCTGAAAATGTGGAAAAAATCTGTGAGGTTTTAAGGCAATTTTTTTAATTGTGAAAGATTTTTTTAAATTTTGACAAAAATTTGAGTCTGTTTAAAATATAATCGGGGATTTTAGAAGTTTCGAAGAGATTAGACATATTTTAAAATCTGAAAAAATTTCTGAAAATTTCTGAAATATTTTTTTATTTCTTCTGAACATCTAAATGTCCAAAATATCTTATAAGTGAACTCGAGTTTTTCCTAATATTTTTAAAAATCCTGTAATAAAAAAAAATGTCATTCAAATTTTCTAGATTTTTTTTAATACATTTGAAATCTTCTAAAATCTTTTTGAACTTTCTCAAGAATCTTGGGAAAATTATATTTATATAACTTAAAAAACAAACTGGGAATACTTATTTCCTCGGTATGTTTTGCACGGTCAATAAAATTTAAAAACTCTGTAAATATAAACTTTCCAAATTGAAAAAAAAAAATTTGGTTCAGAACCTCAATAATTTAAACGTGTAAAATTAAAGCTATTAACACCACTTAATTAAGGAAATTTTAATTAAATGCATTTATACTGCAAAATGACTTCTTTTTTAAACTTTTATAAATTGTACATTTCAAAGATTCATTCAAAAAATATGAATCCATATTATCATTTTTAATGCTGTCAATTAATGAATGAATCAATAAATTTGCGAATTTTGTTTTCAAACTGAACACTTTTTAGGTTCGAGTTTAAATTAGAAAATACATGATATTCTAAGTAGTTTCAAATAATTTTAAATTATTGATTTAATTACCGTCCCTTTTTTATTTATACATAAAAATTTGTTTTTGTTTTGAAACATTTTTAATTATTCACTCAGAATTATGTTTTCAAATGAAATTTTTTTTTGGAGGAATATCAAGAAAAATCTGTATTATCTTAAAACCTTTCCAAATTCTTAAAAAAACTTCAACATTTTATTTCAAAATCTTCAAAAATCTACATTTTGTTTACAATTTTTTCAAAACATCTAAATATTGTTTTAACTGATTTGAATATTTCTCGAATATGACAAAAATTTACAATATTAAGGGCATGCTCTACGGTGACCACGTGACCAAACCAGTCGTCGGTTATGAAATGTTTTTTTGGTGTTCACCATGTCCAAACGCAATGATATATCGCTCTCAAAATTTGCAATATAGAAAATGAGACGATAAATTGCGTTTGTATATTTAGTTTGAGTCATAACTTTGAAAAAAAATTTCGGAGTAAAAAATAAATGTGTAAAATTAATTTCATTTTTTTGGTGCTCACTACGTCCACACGGATTGACATACCGTGTTTAGAATTTGACAGATTAAATAAAAAACACTAAAGAACGCTTTTATACATCAATATGTTTGTAATTTCAAAGAAAGTTTATTTATATATTGATAAAATAGGATATTACCACTCGAGTTGTAGCACTTTGCAGGTAATGTTTGGTTTGATGGCTTTCGGATGTTTTGATTCGCGTATGTTGCTCACTGACACAAATTTGAAACTAAATCGTCTAAGCATTTAAAAAAATTATTATAAACAATAACACTTGCACATTCGTTGCAAAACAACAAATAAGAATCTGCAGACACGTAACCTGTAATTATTTTTTGAGCATTTTTAGCAATTTCTAGCGGAGAAAAAAGACACTTTCCACGTCGATAAAGTCGAGAGCACGTCGCCAAGTTCGGCTATGAAAATGTTTTTTGGTGCTCACCATGGCCAAACGCAATGATATATCGCTCTCAAAATTCGGGATAAAGGAAATGAGACGATAAATTGCGTGTGTATATATAGTTTGAGTCCTAATTTTGAAAAAAATTATCGGAGTAAAAAATAAACGTGTAGAATTATTTTAATTTTTTTTGGTCCTCACTACGTCTACACGGATTGACATATCGTGTTTAGAATTTGACAGATTAAATAAAAAACACTAAAGAACGTTTGTATACATCAATATGTTTGTAATTACGAAAAAAATTTTGAGACAAAATACTATAGAAATAGGAAAGAAACTTCCAAAGTCGATAAGGTAGATGCCTCGACTTGAAAAAAATTTCCTCTAAGCTGAATTCAGTGGCGTAACTAGAAAATGGAAGCCTCCCCGCAATGTGGGGATTCGCTACTATACAGTTACGCCACATAGATCCTCCTGGCTAAACGCAATGACATATCACTATGAAACTTTGAAATCGACTGTCCCGAAGAATAAGTCACTAACCAATTTTTCCGAAAACA
>CAKNWT010284006.1:0-10579 GCA_932066315.1 Andricus coriarius | reverse complement strand
TTCATGTATTTTGTTAAAAATTTATCTTTTTTGGTTGAAAATTTACCATTTTTATTGAAAATTCGTTTCTTGTGATTGAAAATTAATTTTTTAAACTAAAAATTGAACTATTCTTTTATTGGCTAAGAATTTCTTTATATTCTAAGTTGAAAGTTCAATTATTTGGTTAAAAATTCATGTATTATGTTGAAAATTCATCCTTTTTTGGTTAAGAATTTCATTATTTGGTTCAAAGTTGGAATACTTTGTTACAAATTTTTCTTTTTGATTGAAGATTCGTCATTTTAGTTAAAAATTTACCTCTTTTGTTAAAAATTTAAATATTTTGTTGAAAATTCGTTTCTTTTTTGATTGAAAATTTAACTACTTGTGTACAAGTTGAACTACTTTGTTAACCAATTTTTCTTATTTGGATTGAAGATTCATCATTTTAGTTAAAAATTCACCTCTTTGGTTACAAATTGCAATATTTTGTTGAAAATTCGTTTCTTTTTTCATTGAAAATTAATTTTTTTCAACTAAAAATTGAACTTGATAATTAATCTATTTGGTTGAAAATTGATGTGTTTTATTGAAAATTACTAGTTTGTAAACAATTTTTTTTGCAGGTTCATAGTTTTAGTTGAAAATTCAGCTCTTTGGTTAAAAAATTAAACATTTTGTTGAAAATACGTTTCCTTTTTAATTGATGATTAATTTTTAAAGCTGTAAATTGAACTATACCATTATTAGATGGAAATTTATTTATTTTTAAAAATTCAAATTTTATATCAAAAACTAATTTTTTCAGTTAAAAATTCTTCTAATTGGTTCTAATTTAAACTACTTTGTTAAAAATTGATTTTTTTATTTGAAGATTCATCATTTTAGTTGAAAATTCGTTTCGTTTTTTAATGAGTATTAATTTTGTATAGTATGAATTAAACTTTTCCATTATTTATTTAATTTTTTATTTTTTAATTTAAAATTCATCTGTTTTATCAAAAATTATAATTTTTTTATTGAAAATTCAACTACTTAGTTGAAAGGTGAACCACTTTGTTAAAAATTGAATTTTTTTAGTTGAAGATTCATAATTTTAGTTGAAAATTTGTTTTTTTTTTCATTAAAAGTTAAGTTTTTAAACCGTAAATTGAACAATTCCATTATTTATTGAAAACTGGTTTGAATTTGAAATTGGAAATTCACCTCCTTTATTGAAAATTAATCTTTTTTTACTTAAAATTCAACCATTTAGTTCAAAATTCTACCATTTTATTGAAAATTCATGTACTTTTTTAAAAATTCATCTTTTTTGGTTGAAAATTTATTATTCTGATCGAAAATTCGTTTCTTGTGATTGAAAATTAATGGTTTAAACCGGAAATTGAACTATTCTATTATTGGCTAAGAATTTATTGTTTTTAAGTTGAAAATTCAACTATTAGGCTGAAATACTTCATTAAAAACTTTTCTTTTTGGTTGAAGATTCATCTTTTAGTTAAAAATTTACATATTTGGTTGAAAACTGAAATATTTTGTTAAAAATTAATTTTTGTTCTTGAAAATTCCATAAATTACACTGTTGAAAATTCATTCATTTGGTAGAGAATTTAAATTTTGTTGAAAATTCGTTTCCTTTTTGGTAGAAAGTCTTTTTGATTAAAAACTGAACTATTTGGTTAAAAATTGATTTATTTTTTTTACATTCTTTTTTTTGTAGAAGATTAATTTTCTCGGTAAAAAATGCACCTTTATGGTTGATTAAAAAAATTTTCTTGATTAAAAGTGGAATTACTTTTTTTTTGAAGATTCATAATTGTAGTTAAAAATTCAGTTTTCCAACAATAAATTACAATTTTGTTGAAAATTCGTGAAATTTTTTTTTAACTTCAACTAAATTATTCAACTTTTAATTATTTTGTTGAAAATTTAACTATTTTGTTGAAAAATTAACTATTTTTGTTGAAAAATTCAATTGTCGGTTGAAAATTCGACTATTTTGTTAAAAATTTAATTATTTTGCTGAAAATTCGTCTATTTTGACAAAAGATCTGTCCTTTTGGATTGCATTTCTTTTAAATGTTAAAAATTCAAGTGCCTTATGAAAAATTAAATTATTTGGTTAATTCGTTCAAAATTGATCTTTTTGTTTCAAAATTTGTACCCTTCTGTTTAAAATTCGTTATTTTTTTGGTCGAAAATAAATTTTTTAAATTGGAAATTTAACTAGTTGGTTGCAAATATATGTAATTTGATGAAAATTCGTCTTTTTAGTTAGATTTAGCTTTTTTATATTTTAAATTGAAACCTGTTTTAGTTGAAATGTTTACTGTTAAATGTTAAATGCTATCTTGCACGTTAAAATTTTTTCTCTTTTGTTCGAGAGATAAACTTTTTTGTTGAACATTCGTCCTTTTGGACTAAAAATTCCTTTTTTTTTACAACACTTTTTTTTTGTTAAAAATGAAATTTTTTGTTAAAAACTCAAGTGTCAACTAAAATATTCATATTTATGGCTTAAAAAAATTTTAAATTGTGTTATTGTAGTCTTGGTCTCCTTTTTTGGTTCAGTCTGCTATTAAATTTTTGATTCACAATTCATCGCTCTTCACTCGAAATTTGCTATTTTATCTAAAATTCAACTATTTAATGAAAAAGTTCTTTTTCGAAAATATAACTGTTTTGTTGAAAATTCAACATTTTTGTAGAAAATTTCTCCTTTTGGAAATTCGCCCATCTTGCTTGAAAATCAACTAACGGTTTTGTCAAATTTTTTTTTAAATATCAATTATTATTCGTTTTGTTAAAAATTATCTTATTTATTGAAAATTCAACTACATTTTTGAAAGTTGAGCAAGCTTATTAAAATTATTTTTTTTGGTTGAAAATTCATCTCTTCTTGTGGAAATTTTATATTTTCATTGAAAATACAACTGTATAAAAATTAATCTACTTTGTTTGAGGATTCAACTATTTTGTTGAAAATTCATATCTTTGGGTTTAAAATTATAATTATATTTGTGGAAAATTTGTATTTTTGGCTTAAAATTAATAATAAACGAATAAATTTATGTTAAATAAAAAATTATTCCACTTATCCACTTATCCATTTTATCATGAATAACTTCCGCAAACTAAGCAAAAATTGATTCACAATTAAAAAATAAACTTCAATGCATTTAAATCGGTTGGATTGTTTTCTTTTCCTAAATGGAAAATTTAATAATATGAATGGGTTGGTTTTAGAATCACCCACCAAAAAAAAAATATTCTTATTTATTGTATTTTTTGCAGAAAAGTCCCTAGGGCTAAAAAGACCTTAAATGGACAGGATAATACATGGTCATTAAACATTTGTTCAAGCACTGATCGATAGAATATATTATTAATTTTATCAGATTAATACATGTTTATGAATATTGAATAGTTTCAGGCTCTTGTGTATAATAAAGCAGAAATAATGACGGAAAATATTGTGTATAAGAAATAAAAATAAAATAAATTAACTTTGAAGCTTACATAATTTTAATTTTATTTTAATTATTTGATTGTTTTATTGAAAATCTATATTTATAGGTAGAAAATTCAAGTATTAACTTTTGATCAAAAGTATCCAAGAGGTGGTAGGTAAAGAGTCCTTATTCCTACACAATTATTAAAAATAAAACAATATAAATAAGTTTAAAAATTTAGAAAAATCTTTCAAGTTAATTGAAAGTTTTCGAAAGGAACATAAAGATTTAATCTTTGTAAAAGTCGATAAGGAGAATTTAATTGTAGCAGCTAACAGAGATGACTATAAAAAAACAGATAAAAACATTCTTAAGAACATTCTGTAAAAAACAAGAAAACTAGTATGCTTCTAGCAATTGAAAGTAAATGTAATGATCAATTAATCAGATTAATAATTATTTAAATAATCAATTAATGATCAATGTGCATACCATTTGAAAACTCACAATAGTGATATACAAAAAGCTTATGCTTTTCCAAAAGTCCACAAATCAATTTCAACATCGAGACTGATTGTTTCCAAAGTTGGTTCTCCTTCTTACAATTCATCTAAATATATTTTAAATATTTTAAAATAAGTTTCTATAAACAATGGATTGTTGATAAAAAAATAAAAAAAAACATGAATGTACCTAAAACCCATTGAATAGTTTCCTTACATGTGTTGATCTTTGATAGCATCCCACTAGATTTGGCTGTAGGTTTTATTGAAGAAAAACTTATTTTTATTCATAACTTAACAAAAATAACAAAAAATTAATTGGTTATAGCTACTAGAACCTCTTCCGATGGTTCCTTCTGACAAAATTGATGTCTTTTTAAATGTAGATATTTAATAGTATAGAAGATTGCATTACTCATAAACGTGAAATTGATGATGTTATTGATTATCTTGATTTGCAAATAATTAGAACCGGAAATGATGATTTAATAACCAACTAGTACAAAAAATCCTTTCAATCAATTAAAAGCAACAATAATATATGATAATTATGCTTTTCATTTAGATAATTATTTATTCAAGAAAAAAGACAGTGATGGCTTTAAACATTTTCTGGTGTTATTTATTAGATAAAACGCAAATGTTGCAATAAAGTTTATATAGTTGAAAGTAACAGATTACAAACTAGAATTGCTGAACACAAAAAAGATTGTCAAACTGGAAATAAAAACACAGGTTTTGTCACAAAATTCTTGGAACTTTAATCATTATTTCGATTTTGAATT
Source organism: Andricus coriarius (assembly GCA_932066315.1). Classification (NCBI taxonomy): domain Eukaryota; kingdom Metazoa; phylum Arthropoda; class Insecta; order Hymenoptera; family Cynipidae; genus Andricus; species Andricus coriarius. The sequence goes on along the minus strand of CAKNWT010284006.1, from coordinate 5,857 downwards.
TGAATTTCATAATATTAAAACATTAGTTACGAAAAAACACTTATCAAAGACGTATCATTGAGTCTATATTGATAAACAAATTCCTTAATATTTCTGATTTACATACACAAATTTCAAAAATCAATCAAATTTATCGAATCATTATAAAATAATATATAAAGATGTTGAAAGGTGTCGACCAATGTAGGAAATAATCTGGAAGGTGTAATGATAGGTGCTGATCATCTGGTCTTTTGTGAAGAGCTCGTTTATTAAGCTAAATAAAATATTTGTAATGAAACATTTTCCTGAAAAATTTCGCTTTTTCTGATTATCGAGCTTTTTCAGTTATAAAAAACAACATTCTATCCTAAGTTAGTTTACAATCTAAATCACAATTTTTTAGCCTCCATATTCTGTTCCTAAATTGAAGATACATACAAACAGAAACAATGGATTACTTTTAAAAAACCAAAATAATGATAAAAAAAGATGAACTGTTGATGTAATAAATGAATAAACATATTTTAAAGACAAAAGAGAAGAGATACATTTTGTGAGGCTAAAAATATCAACTAAGTAACAGAATATAGTAGATGAATGATTGCATTGAAAATTGGATGGAAAAAATAACTAAATGATAAAAATTGTAAACATGATATTTATTAAAAATGAAAAGTATTTTTGATTGAAAAGGTGATTTAGATTTTGAATGTTGAACAGGAGCAGTATGGCGATGATCATTTTTACAATAATTTTAATGTTTCCTAATACGTAAATGAAAATAGCGTTCCGAATGTCCAATATAGCAGCTATCACATTCAGAACAATCTATTGAATAAATAATATGTGTTTTGTTTTATTTTTTTATTGGATCTTTCAGATTGCCAAAAAAATTAAAAATGTCTTCTTAAGATCAAATAATTAGAGTGATATTAAACTGTTTGAGAACAAATTTTCAATTTTTACAAAAATCCATAGTTATAGGAAGAACTAAGAATCTATTAGGATTAGATAAATTATTATTTTTTGTAGTTGAAACAAGATTATTGGAGATATTGAAATTGATAAGATCAATTCTTTTGTTGACACATTTGTCAATAAAAGAGTTTATCAATTTTTATTCTTTAGGGCATTCTTGACTATTTGTATATTCGTATTACTGAAATTGTTTTATAAAAAATTCAGACATCTACCAGACCAAGATGGTTTTCTAAACTAGTTCGTTATAACTACATTATCATGCCGGATGATAGTGACATCTAAAAATTTGATTTGATTTTCTTTTTCAACTTCAACAGTAAAATTAAGTTCAGGATGGTAATTATTAAATCTAGAAACAATATCCTCAATTTTATCATTAGGGACACATGTTATAAACAAAACACATTTTAATTATATTATATTATTATATTACATTATATTAAAAATATAACACATTATAAAATAATGTCATCTTTGTTAGTTAAAATTTTCTTTCAACATTTCGAATTCAATTAATTGAATATTGTCTTGAGGTAACTTTCATGTAACCTTTAGTTGTCATTTTTCGTTTCTCAATCCTAAACATTTTAAAGATTTTATATTCAAAATAATGTAGTTTTTTACATAATTGAAGTGCCTTTAATTTTTAGAGTCTTCTTATGATCTACATGTTTTTATCATTGACTTAAAAATTGTCTGGAATTTTCCGTTTTTATTTGTATTTTGTTTTAGAATCTTATGATTGTTTTGTAATGATCTTTTTCCTTCTTCAAAAATGTTTGCTTGATTCAATTTTTCAGCTCAGGTAGAATTTATATTATTTTGCGAAATTCTAATATTTCCTATTCTATTTGTAGGTCACTTTTTGTCCCATTTTTAATAAGAGATGTTAACAAACATAATTGTTTAAACAAATTATTATTGTCCATAGCTATCTTCTTCTATATTAATACTAGATAGCTGCGGATTTTTTCTGAATATCTTTAATATTTGCTCATTTTTGAATTAGATTGAAGTAATAATTAATTCTATTCAACAAAAATATTTGTTTAAACAAAATATTATTTATGTTAACAATATTCTCTTTACTTACTTAATGTTAGAAAGTTGCGGTTTTTCTGAAATTGTAACTATTGGTCTATTTTTCACTGGAAGTAACTTAATAATTATTAAGGTTGAGCAAAAATAATTGTTTCAACAAATTATTATTGTTAATAACTATCTTCATCTATATTAATGCCAGGTAGTTTCAATTTTTTCCAAAACTCTTAACTTTTCGCGCATTTTTCAATTAGTAAGGTAATAATAATTGCAACCTGATAAAAATAATAGTTTAAACTATTTATTATTGTTTCTAACTATTTCCTCTTAGATAAGTGCTAGAAAGTTGTGGATTTTGCTGACACTTTTACATTTGATTTGCCAAAAATAACTAAAATAACTAAATTTCCTATTATTCCCAGAAAAAAAAATTATGCAAACAAATGCAGAAAACAACTAAACAAAAAGACAATCTAATAATAACAATTGATGTAAAAAAAAGAGGAATAGTACTCATGTGTTCCAATTTTTCGAAATATATTCTCATTTTTCTTTCTAACAAGAAAGTATTAAAACCCTATCATATCACTTTTTTTAAATAAATTTCTTGCATATTATTTATCAGGAACAAAATTTAATAATACCTCATATTTCAATAATAATAGTAATGTTGGAAGAAATTGAGATATGATTGTGGACTTTCCTTGAAATTTCCAGGCACCTGGGAATATCGACGTTCAAAAATTTCTCAGGTCACCTGATTACCCGAGGAAAATTTATTCCGGGTAATTTATCCATTAAGCGCATACAGACCGGAAACTCGCGCGTTCGACGTTCATCGCCTTCGAATGGAAGAATAAATTTTTCGGGCTGCCGAGAAAAGACTTTCTGAAATTCCTAATTTTTGGTTTTAAATTTTATAGTTTCATTTTAAAATATTAAAAATTTCATGAGAAATTCAGAATGATTTCAAAGCACTGGAAAAGTAGGACAATAATTCCTTAAATTCAAGCCTGAAGAATCAGAAGGTTTTAAAATCAGGCATTGAAAATTGATTTTTTTTTCATCTGGAAATTTTCCAACATATTGAACATCTAAACTGAACTTTAAAACAGCAATTGTAATTTCAAGCCATGCAATTATATAAAACAATCTAAAATTGAAAAATATTTAACTGAGAAAATTCCAAAAATAAAAAATAATTATAAATTCAGTGTTGAAAATTAAATGATTTGAATTTCAATTGGAAAATTGTTTTTAAAAATGTAATCATTTGTTTAATTTTGAATTCTTACAATTTCAGAGTTATGAATTTTCATGTTGTACGCTACATTTTCAACTTTTCCCTTTCCTAAGTTTTAATTTTGCAATTACAATTGAAATGGTTAAATTTTAAACAGTATGATTTTTAAAGGGTCTACTTAAAATAATTAAAATAGAAATTTGTTTATTTTTAATGTTTCACATTTGAAATTACTTTATTTATTGAACTAAAAGAAAAAAGGGTTCTCTTTAAAAGTTTTACGATAATGTTTATTTCAGAAATATTAATAATTTGAAAAAAATGTAACAAGAAAAAAGATGATAATGTAAAAGAAAACTTATCTGAAGTAGTTGACATTATTAAATGTACAGGTTGTAACAAAGTTTTTATTAGAGAAACCTGCAGGAGATTAAAAACACGCATTGCTGAGCACAAAAGAGATTGTGTAATTGAAAATAATAAAACTGGTCTTTCGCAACGTGCGTGGTCGTGCAGCTATTTGTTCTATTTCAATTATAACAGTATCAAAAAACTAGCGCGAGGGAATATTTCATATAAACATAAATTTTTAATTTATAATAATTGAAAACTGAAAAGTGGCATATCAATAATTATTATCAATGCATTCTAAATTAATAATGTGTTTTTCTTGTCTTTTGAATCCAAGCCTCTTGGTGCGCTCACTAGATGACTTGCGGCTTGTGTTCAATCTTTACTGTGTTTCTCCTCTATGCACTTTTTACGTATTCTATGCCCAAATTTCCCTGACTTTTACCTGAACTAAAGAAATTATTGCTCACCCAAAAATATCAATTCTCTACGAAAAAGGATACATTTTTTACAAAATACATGAATTTTCAATAAAATAGTTGAGTTTTTTACAACGACAAAATTAATTTTTCAACTGAAATGAGGAAACTTTAACAGGCAAATTAAATTTCAACTCAAAAAATTAATTTTTTACCATAAAAAACGAATGTTTACAAAGTAGTTACATTTTTAAACAAAGAAATGAATTGTCAAACAAAAAGATAAATTTTTCGCCAAGAAAACTGATATTCCACCACAGAAGAAAAAATTTAAAAAGATTGCATGAATTTTCAACCAAACACAGGGTAGTTCAATTTCAGTATAAAAAATTAATTTTCACAAAAAAATTGATTTTCAGTAAAAACAGAAGAACATTCAACAAAATTGTTCGATTTTTAAATAAAGTAATGAATTTTTAACTATAATGATGAACCTTCATTAAATAGTAGATTTTAAGCTAAATCGTTTAATTTTCGACCAAAAAGATTAATTCTGTACCAAAAAAGACAAATTTTTAACAAAATACATGAATTTTCAACTAACAAAGATAAATTTTCAACTAAAAATGCAATAGTTATATTTTCAGTGAAACGAATTATTTTATAAATATAAAAAAATAAATTTCCAACACAATAGATTTTTAACAACAAAAAAATAAAATAAAATTCTCAACTAAAATGGGGAAACTTTAAAAAAATAAATAAATTTTTCACCAAAAATTAACTTTCTCCTATAAAAAACGAATTTTCAACAAAATAGTTAAATTTTCAACCAAAGAAATAATTTGTCAAGCAAAATGTTGAAAAATTAATTTTCACCCATCAAAATTGATTTTCAGCTAAAAAAATAAAGAATTTTCAACAAAATAGTTTAATTTGTATCCAAAGTAATAAATTTTAATCTAAAATGATGAAGCATCAGTGAAAAAAAGATAGATTTTGAGTCAAATAGTTCAATTTTGACCAAAAAGATTAATTTTGTACCGAGGAAGACAACATTCTAACAAAATACATGAATTTTCAACTAAAAGAGATAAATTTTCAACCAAAAATGAAATAGTTATATTTTCAGTAAAACAAATTATTTTATAAATATAAAAAACAAATTTTCAACACAATAGATGATTTTTTGCCAAAGAACTGAATTATCAACCAAAAAGAAAAATTTTGTACAAAAAAGATTAATATTCTACGAAAAGAAAAGAATTTTTAACAAAAAAAAGGAATTTTCAACCAAATACTTGAATTTTTAACAACAACAAAAAATAAATTTCTCAACTAAAATGGGGAAACTTAAAAAAAATAAATAAATTTTCCACCAAAAATTAACATTCTCCTATAAAAAACGAATTTTCAACAAAATAGTTAAATTTTCAACCAAAGAAATAATTTGTGAAGCAAAATGTTGAAAAATTAATTTTCACCCATGAAAATTGATTAATTAATATTTTTCAACTACAATATGAATCTTCCGTAAAAACAAAAATAGATTTTGAACGAAATAGTAGAACCAAAAATAGAATTGTGATATTTTAAGTTGAAAAAATTAACTAGAAAAATAATAATTTTCAACAAAATAAGTACATTTTTAACCAAGTTATAAATTTTCAACAAAGCACATGAATCTTCCACAAAAAAGATAAATTTTCAATCTTAAATTGAATAGTTATGTCTGAAGCAAAAAAAATTGTTTTTAACGATAAAAAAACGAATTTTCAAGAAAATACATTAATTTTCGATCAAAAAAGATAAATTTTCCACGAAAAATAAAAATTTCAAA
>CAKNWT010284004.1:0-11838 GCA_932066315.1 Andricus coriarius | reverse complement strand
TTTCCACCCATTCTTCCATTTTTTCCCATTCTCTATCCTCATTTCTTTCTACTCTGGTTCCCCCCAATAAGTTCCCCATATATTGCAGCCAGTCCTCGCTTAGGACATTTATCCCCTTTCTTTTCCTCTTGCTTCTACATGCATTAATACCATGCCAGAGCTCTCCCATATCCCTGCTCTCTCCAATTTTCCTCCTTTTTTCTTCAGCTATTTCTTTCAATTTTTCTTTCATTATGTTTTTCATTTTCGTCCTTTCTCTTTTGAACTCCATTTTCCTATCCTCTCCCCCCTCTTTCAGAAATTTTTTTAGTAAGTTAAATAATAAATAATAAATGTCTTATACCTCTGAATCTTATATTCTTCCCCACCCAGTCATACTCATTCGGCTGCAAGCCTCCCATTTTTTTTAACATTCCTAATTCCCTGGCTACTTCTTCGATGCTTTCTTTTAATTTCCTCCATCTTAAGTCTAAGTCATCACCTCTTCTACTTCCACCCACCTTCCCGCCAGCATTTCTTCATAAACTATTGTTTTCTCCTTGTCCCATATTAGCTTTTCCCTGATTTCTCCCCTCCTACGTTCCGAACGATTTCCTCCTCTCACTGGCTTGCCCCCACCTGAAGTTTTTCCTCTTTCTCCCCTAGGTCCCTTAATTGTAAATCCTAACCCCAGATGGTCAGAGTCAATCGTGGGCCAAATGTGGATTTTACTCAGGACATCATCTTTCCTCTCGTGTAAGACTAGGTCAATTACCGAACCACCCCCCTCTCCCTGGTCCCCCACGAAGATGGCGGCCCCCTCCCAATCTCCTTCAAAAGCTCCATTCGCTATAATTAAACCTTCTGAATCACAGAATTCTATCAGCCTCCTTACCTCTTGGTTCACTTTTTTATCTCAAGATTTTCTCAGGAACTTTTCATCTTCATCTCCCGCTTGTTTGTCCCCCACTCTCGCGATTAAATCCTCGACAACTATGATCTCTTCTCCTATTTCTCTTCCAATATCTACCTTCTCTCTAATTTCACTAAGGATCTTTTCGATTCCTACATTATTGTAAGTCGCAACTAATCTACACTTTTTGCCGTTGAATAGTCTTATCCCTGAGACAACTGCACCGTTCGCCCAAGTTTCTATCCTAACTCCTTCCCCCAAATTTCTCTTGACGCCTACTAATATTCCCCCTTTGCCCCTCCCTTTTTTATTCTTTTTTATAGCTTCCCTATGATCCCACCGATATTCGCCGCCTATTTTATTCAGCTTATTTTTAACTACCCAGGTTTCTAGCAATGTAATAATTTCAAATTTTTTAATATCATTCCAAACCCTTTTAAGTTTGTTCCTTTTTAACCCCGCAATATTCCAACAGGTGGCCTTGATGAAACCCTTGCCCTCCCCCCGTACAATAATCAGTCACAATTATTATTATTTACATTATTTGTCTCGTTGCCCCTGTTACCTATAACTGCTCGCGATCTTCTTCCATCAGTCTCCATTTTCTCTAGCGTCGCTGCCTCCTCTCTCCACTGATACCAGCTTCCGTCAATCCAGATCTTCTGCTGGAAGTATTTAACATGCACCGATCTGCCTTGACTTGCCGCCTCGCCTACCAGGGCGTGCAACCATTCATTTACCTCCTTCTGCCTCCAAGTAAAATCATCTGTCACCACGATCGATGCCTTTTTTAGGTGTTCTAGGTTCTCCCTTTTCATCAGCGACCTTTTCTGCATATGATTCGCCAGCGACAACAGTACCCCACCTTCAGCCAACCTAGTCATAGAAGTCACGGTAATACTCAGTCTAGTCTGCCTCTTTACCAGTGTACAAAATTCCAGAGCTTCCACACCCGTTTGCTCCGCCAGCCCCCTCACTAGAATATCGTTCCTGCTTTTTTCCCTCATCTTTTTTCGTAGCTCCATACCCCTTTCTTCAACTTTTCTGGAGCATTTTTAGTGAGAGACAGCCCTTCCAGTGAATCTGTCAAGGCGTTGGAGTTTGGTTCTCCTTCGTTTGGATCCCCGCTTGGCTCGCTTGATGCAGATCTCTCAACTACTTTTTCGATAGCGCCGGTCCCCCCTCTAGTACTCCTTGCCAGAACTTCATTTTCTAAGGACTTTGATGGAAGAAAATTTTTCGTAACCTGACCATTTCCGTCCCTCTCCAACAACTTCGCACAATCAGCTAATTTGGTAGAAACTTCCTGGAAACCTTCAGGCATCGAGCTCTTCAAGGCTACCATCGAAGTTTCCAAGCTGTCTATTTGCTTCTGTAGAACGTCCAGTCTTACAGTGAAAAATCCAGAGGCTGGTCCATCAACGCTCTCGACAGATCCATCAGTTCCCATCCCAGGCTGCACTTTGCAGGTCAATGCGTCCTGCCACTTATTGTCTAATTGTTTTAACTAGCGAGCCCACCACTTTTTGAGCCTGCTCTCACTCTCGTTCAGCACCTCTCTCCATTTTTCTTGGCACTTACCACAGTCAACACATTTGCTACTGGTCTCCGCATCTCCGCACTTTTCCGATACTCCTGAGGCCTCTTTTCCCCTATCGTGACCCGTTAACACTGGCCCCTCTACAATTTCCGTGATCTCTTGGAGGCGTTCTAGATAGCCTTTCCCTTGTTTCAAAGGCCCGTGCCTTATCATCTTTCGCGTTCTCACTTCTCAAGAAATAGTTCAATATTTTCCCCTGACCCTCTTCACGCTTCCTGGAACGCCCCCTAATCTTTTTTATTTGAGCTCCAGTTTCGTCCCCTAGAGTCACCTCTGAGCTACCGTCCACCTCCTCACGGGCCTCATCTGCCGCTAGACCCATCGCTCCACCTATCGGAACTCCCGTGTAATCACTTGTAAAGCGATCTGCTTCGTTGGCGGGATGGATTCCCTCCCCACTGTCCTCAACCTCACCGTTCGCCATCTTTCTAACCTTCCGGGCCAGTTGCTCACCTCCAGAACCACTTCGTTACCAACAGTAAAAACACTCCCCCACAAAAACTATTATCTCCTCACGGTCAGAAGCCACCTGGAAAACACCTCAAGCACCAATCGCGTTTCTAGTCCAAAGATAACCGTCAACCAAGGCAAAAAAACACGGACCGACGCCAAGCCGCGACACTCTCGCTGCGAAAAAACGCAAAATCCTGGGGTAATAACCCCAGGATTTCGCGTTTGCTGTTCGGCTGCTCTAATCTGAACTCTACCTGATCTTTTACGTATACTTTCCCAAACTTTTTTTGAATTTAAAGTATTTCTATCTGACTGAAGGTCAGCATTGGTGACGGCTACAACAATAGCTTGAGGTAGGCAGGTATTCGACTGATTCTCTATTTCATAAACTGATCGTTTCTTAAACCCTTTAGTCAACTTGTTTCTACCTTTACCTACTGGTACACGAACCTGAGTGTTTTCTACCACAAAAGTATCGTCTATGTTAAAGCTTACGGCACTTTGTACAACTGACTCTACCAGTTTCCATAAGTCTTCAAAATAGAGATCCCTTACCGGTAAAAACGCTTTCCAGGCAACGCCCTTACTAAACCCATCCGACCAGAATACCAAACCCACAACATCACTCTCTTCACACCAAGATGTTATATGTTCAAAAAGATCTAAAAATGCTGATTCTAGCCAAGCCATCGGGTCATTTTTACCTGGAGGTATAATTTTGAACGTTAATTTTCTTCCAGTTATCGCGAATTTTTTAACAAATTGGTCACACTCGTTAATTTTAATGATAAAAGGGGACACATTATTTAAACTCTCATCCCTGCCTATTGGTTGTGCATCCTGAGTCTCTGATGTAGTAAGCTGCACAAGTTCCGTAGCCCAGAATGGACCTGCGATTGGTTCAGGTATTGATACAATCTTCGATGCAGCTTGGATTGGTTCAGTCCTAGTGTTTGATGTAGAACCACCACCGTGTTGGATTTCTGTTGGATTTTTTTTTTGTTACTGGGAAAGAAAATAATAATGTGCCTCCCGTTTTATTTCTCGTCTTTCCAAACGCTCTTGCTTTTTATAATCTTTATAAATATCCTGATTTTGTAGAATCACTGCCTCTTTCTTTTCTTCCTCTCTTACTTTGTCCATTTTCTTTAGATGAGTATCCCTTTTTTTCATTCTTTTTTCTTCCATTTTTGTTTGCTGTTCTTTCTCCTGTACAGCTTTTCTCAATTCCTGAAAAGCATTTCTTAATTTTTGCTGTTGCTGTTTATTTTTCTACACGTTTTCTGAATTTTGTGACGAAGGGGTTGAATCTGCGTCATTGCATTCATCACTTGCAACAACCGTATATACTTTTTTCACTTGTTTCATTCGGGGGTCCTGTGAAGTAGGATCCTGATGTTTCCTCTTTCTTTCGGGTTCATTAAGCTTAGCCCAATCGGATTCCAGTTGGAGTCTAATACTATTATAGTACCCTGCATCATGTATTTCGTATCTCGTAAATAGAACATAAAAAAATACAAATAATATATATGACAGCTTACATACCTACAATGTTATCTAACTCATCAATTTTCGAGTTGGTAGCCCTTTGGAGTTCCTCATATCTCCTTAAAGCCATGAGAATGGGTATATTGTCACCTCTTCCGGCGGCTTCATCTGCAACACCGGCAAGACGACCAAAAGTGTCACACTTTGACACGAAACCATGAATGACACACAGGAGCATTGCTCGGTCATTCTCCTGCTGTTACGCACTGATAATATCGTCAACTTGCTTGTTTACAGACATTTTTAATCAAATTAACTAACTGATGTTTATTAAATGCTCTTATCAATCACTTTTAATAACACTCCACACTTACACAAACTTTGATACTTCGCACTGAACTGGTGAAAAGAAAACGAGTTGACAAGCTAATGCTGCACGAGTGAACACACTAGCAAGACTGATTTTTATTTCATGTGTGATGTTATATATTTTCGGGCCATATAGAAGAAACAGATTCTCTAAGCCCTTTCTAAATACCCTTTCTAAAATCCTCTAACTAGTATCGATCACCTGTTTTAATTTTATATTGAGAAAACGATTTGACATTCTAATATTGCACAAGTGTCACACTAACCAGACTCATTTTTCATTTAGTGCGTTATGCTAGATATTTTTTGGGGCAAGTTACGAAAGGAACAGTCTCTTTGAACCCTTTATGAAATCATTCAGCTAGTACAAATCACCTGTTTTGATTTTACTATGAAAAACGTTTTGACATTCTAATATTACACAAGTGGCATACTTAGAAGACTGATTTTCATTTCTTGGGAAATATGAGATATTTTTCGGCAAGATATGGAAGAAACGGATTCTCTCTACAATTATATATAGTTAAAAAATAAGGTTTAACAACCACCGCAGGGTCTCACTGGGAGAAATTGCCATCTAAAGAAATGACACCGGCTCCCAGTAGGACCGCGGTAAATCACATTCATGGCCACGTCTCACAACCGTGAGATGGGTGGTCACAGGACACGATGGAATCACAACGACAGACCAGCGAAACCCTCGTGTGTTTTGAGCACACGAAGCGACCCAGGGATGACAGCTTTCTGCATCCATTTCGCAAGTGCCTTGGCATATTTTTGGCACGCGGGTATGGCTTTAAGGTTACGAACCACTGATAGTTTCGCACCTCCGAGAGCACCTATCACAAGGACAATTACTTGTACCGAATATTTTGGGTACAGTCTTCGCAGCTCCCTTTAAAGATCTTGATACCTCTCCCCCTTTTCTTTCTCCTTGGCAGTGATATTGTATTCTGACGGGGCCGAGAATTCGATCACGAATATAGCTTGTTTCTCGAAATCTTGGAGAACAATGTCAGGCCTCGAGTGTGCAACGGAGACTGCTGTCCGAAAATCGTAGTTCCAGAAAATTGGGCACTTCTCGTTTTGGACAATTGACTTTATCTCCCTTGCAGCGTTCGGCAGGGCAGTGTGGCGGCCAACACCGTAAGAGCGACAAATATGGTAATAAAGGACTCTTAGGGCCGCATTATGTCTGTAGATGTACGTCGTTCCTGCGTGGGTGGGAAACCCCGATAGTATGTGTTCCAGGTACTCCGCGTGTGCATGACACGCTCTGCACCTATCGCTCGGAACTTCTTGACATCAAATGCGGTCACGGTATGCTAAGGTGGAAATGACACCGTCCTGGCATGCGAAAATGAAACCCTCTGTACCTGAATTAAGCCCTGATGATCTGAGGAACGCAAAAGTTTGCTCCTTCGACAAGGACTGTTTTTCTACATTTCTGTGAAAATTTCCGTGCATTTTCTTTTCGAGTAGCTCTTGATGGAATTTTTGAACTTCTGCTTTCTTCACTTCAGCTTTCAGAAGTGAAGCATCTAGATGGAGTAATGCACTTTCTTCACTTCTGATATTAAAATTCGGGCAAAGGGTTTCGGCCGCTTGCTCCGCGGCTTTGTAAAGGAACGCTCCTTTGCCAATCATCTCGTGGTTCCTGACCATTTTTAGGAGAGGACCTCTGCCATTGGCTAGGATATAAGCTGTACTTAGAACTATTCGGTTATGAAGACACTGGAGATTCAGAAGTCGGCGTCCGCGTCCGCCTTGACGGCGTGAAATGTATAATCGCGGAACTGACGGATTGATATGCAAGCTTTTTTGCATATGCATGATCTTACGTGTGGTGACATCAAGGGCTTTAGGTTCGTTCTTCGTCCATTGAACCACCGCAAACGAGTAGAGTAGAACCGGGATAGCAAGCATGTTAGTCGCAGATATCTTGTTCAACACTGACAGATTGGAAGACCAAATCTGTCGGAGAAGATGCTTGTATCTGCTTCGGAAAGACTCCTTTACTGATGTTACGTCCTGAATGCGGCTTTGAGGCACGCCCAGGTATGTATAGGTCTCTCCAGTGTTAAGATGTCTGACGACACCTATATCCACAAGCTCAGGGTCCTCGGGAACGCCAACAATCTTTCCGTCCTTCAGATGAATTTTAGCACATTTATCCAATCCAAAGTCCATCCCAATCTCTCCTGTGTACTTCTTGACGATATTTATGGCAGTTTAAAGTTTGCCTTTACCAGGGGCATAGAGCTTCAGGTCATCCGTATAAAATACATGAGTGACCTTATGCTCGCGCTGGTTAGTGTCGCCACAGAGGTATCCAGAAGAATTTCGTAGTGCGAGAGATAGAGGCAGAAGTGTGAGGCATCAATCTCTCTATGCATCTCACTATGTGTGGATGCACCTTCAAGCTTTCCAACAGACAGATGATAATTCTATGAGAGGTTGAATCGAAAGCTTTCCGGTCGTCAATCCAGGCCATTGACAGGACGCGTTGATGGGCTGCAGCATCTGTGCAGACACACCTGTCAATTAGCAGTATATATATATATATATATATACACACTTTTTATTGATCTAGAAATGAGCACATTCTCTAATAAACTTATGTCATTACGATGATACTTATCTAAATTTCGTCTCCTCGCTATTACAATTGTTAACCAATAATAATAATTGAATGAGACATAAGTGTTGTCTACATTTATGTAAAATGTGTTTAAAAAATGTATAGAACGTGTATATACTTGTTTCACTCCCACCTTTAAAGCTATCATAACTATCCTTTCCCCTTTAATATAAAAACCCTGTATGACCAGTCAAGAACTACACAACTTCTCTGAATCTTTAGAGCGAAACATACAATGTCGCAAACTATGGGTGATGTTCAAAAAGGTATTGAAAATTTTTCATTAACTACTGCTGGTACTACGTCTAAAAAGAGAGTTCATATGACTGAGGTGGAACCGTCATGCAAGTCAAACAGGCATCTGATTTTGACTACACTCTACACGCTCAATAACTCCTGTAGTAAAAATCCAATTGTTGGACTCGAACTGTAGTCAGACGGCAGTTTTCATCCCATTATAAAAATTGTGTCCAACAAATTACAAGGAATCACTTTTGGGAAATGAGGGATACTTATCATCAGACGATTAACGATTACAAAGTGAAATTCACGACGTCCTTCGGGGAGAAAACTATTCTTTTTGACAGAATAGCTTCTCCTGATTGTGAAAATAGTGAACATGATGGAGATTCTTGTGAAAACAAGAAAAAAAAGTTTTTATGCCTGCAGTAGCTATGAAAAAAGCTAGTTTCATTGGTTTGGAAAATATTATGTTGTGTGCGAATGAGTATTTTGGAATGATTTAAGCTTTACGCATTTTAGTAGAAGATTGTATGTCTCGAATTGTAGAATTATTAACCGAACATTGTATTACTATGAAAATAGGCAAACCATCTGAGAATTTTATTTTTGAGTTAATAAATCATGAAAAGTGTGACGAGTTTAAAACTGTAATTTATGCGAATATTTATCGTCGAAATTCAACGATTATTACATTGATATTATTTATCATGAGATCGGCGGGGTATTGTTGACCTGTGTGACTTCTACTGTAAAAAAATATTCTAAAAAGAATCACATTCAACTAATCATGTTAAATCATTATAAAAAGTTGAAAGAAAATATGTATATACTTATTTTTTTTTTAAATGAGAGAGGAGACCTATTTTTACCGAAATTTTCTTCACGTAAAACTATATACATATATACACTTTTAAACTATATTAATCAATAAATATAATCAATATTGAAATGTGTAACACACTGTTTTTATTCGAAAGACATTTTCCTAACACTAGTCTATAAGTTAAACCTACGAAAAAAAGGAATTATTCAGGTCATAAATTGAAAAATACAGATATTGTAAATTCTGTGGTCTTAAGGTATGCTGACTGAGCAGTCCGGATAATTATGTATGGAAAGTAAAAGATAACTGTAAACAATATGAAATCTCTGAAATTTTCGTTAAATAGTTCACTGTCAATTAATCACTTATGTTTGTAATATGCTGTCTGGGCGAGGGGGGTCGGCGCCATAGTGCGGTGAGGGGGGTTAAGGTATAGTGGAAGGGGTGTCTGCCTATAGTGGGGCCCTACTACTTAAGAAGTTGCTTTTTCAGCGTAAAAAATAAAAAAACAAAGTGGCTGTCATTGAAGTCGGGCCCCTGCATGTTGGAAACCCGCTTGAAGCCGTCGTTAACAGACTGTAATGACAGCCACATTATTTTTTCATTGTTTGATGCTGAAAAAGAAACTTGCTGCAATCACGGGATGGCCATTTAACGTAAAATTTAACGTATTATTATAATTGCAACAGTTTACATATTTATTTTGCTTCTATTAATAATTATAATGCCATATTACTTTAGGATTACTCTAGCATTACTTTACCATTACCCTGTAGCGTAATGCCAAAGATATTATACACCTAGATGCGGCAAGTTGCGGCGGAGTGGGGGAACAATATATACAGCAACTACTTTCGTGCGTTGAGTAGCTACTGCCCTCTTCGTACTACCTACCTCCACTCTTTCTCTGCAGGTAAAATCGTTGCTCTGCTGATCTAAGGGTAATGATTTTAAATCTATTATCCTTGGCTCCTCGCAGCTTTCCTCAAAACATCGGTAAAGTAGTAGCAGGGGTTCTGACATGATTTGATGATTCACAAAATAACAAATTAATATAAAATGATCATACTTTTGCAATTCTAATCCTTATTTTATTTGTACAGAAAATAAATTTGCGACAATAATGAAGGTTTGCCACATCAATTAATTTTAATTCTAATTTTGCAATTAGGTAAATATTCATTTTTCCAATTGATATATCACATTACGTTGTATTCAGTAAAGATAATATAAATGTTTCTTTAAATGGATAAAGAAACATGAATTACATTTTCATTTTCTTACAGCAATTTTTTATTAAATTATTTGATACAAATTAATCAATATTGATCCTAGGTTAGAAGTAAACTGCACCAATCAATTCTATGTAAAAAATGACTCCAGAAACTTGTACGAGTACTCAATTTTCACTTCCATTCAAACCTGTTTTTTTGTTTTGAAACGTATATCTTTTAAGGTTGTAGAATTATAAATGAAAGCATTGCTATTATTTCGCAACGATAAAAATCAAATAATTTCCGAATTTAATGAATTGATCTTTTAAATGAGCAACGCTTTCGAAGTTAAACAAAATCAAATTTAACCGATAAAGATTATATAATTTGTAATTAAAAGCCTTCAATGTTAAATGTTTTTAAATTGAGACCTTCATAATTAGGAAATTTGATTTTAAATTAGAAGTAATTTTTTTAAATGGAAAACGTTCTAATTGGAATAATATTAAGATTAAAAAAATTAAAAACTTGAATTAAAATCACAATTCTAATGCATACAATAAATATTCACTCATTAAAATATGTAATCCCCTGTAGCCGAAAATCAAGTTTTGGCGACAGCGTCTGTCTGTCTCTTTGTCTGTCTGTCGGTATGTCCGTAAACATGATAACTCTCGGAAAAATGACCAGATCAAATCGTCGAGCTTTGGCACACTGTTTTTTTTTTGCTTTATAAGACTTGATGTTTTGCTTTTATTTATCGAAAATACCATGCAAAAAATCCTAAAAAATTTCTTCGAAGCATTTTTTGTTAGAATTTGTCATTTCGGTTTTATTTATCGAAAATACTATAAAAAAATATAAAATTGGAATTTTCGGCTGAACCACTTGGGGTATGGAAAAAAGTTGTATGGGTGAATTGCAGCTTTTAATATTCCTTAAAAACTATTTGAACCATTTTTTGATAGAATTGGTCATTTTGGTTTTATTTATTGAAAATACTATGAAAAAAAATTCCAATTTTGAACCAAACAACACAACATGCGGGAAATTTTGAGCCAAAAGACGCGACGATATGCATATGCAAACATAGAAAATTCCAATATTACGCCAAAAGACGCGAGATACGTTAAAAGTCTAAAAGAAGACTTGTAGGAGTATTTGTTTTATTCATCAAAAACGCTATGAAGAAAATTCCTATTTTTAGCATAACAATGCTAGATAGAGAAGGAAGTCCAAGGAAACGATTGTAGCTTTTTATTAAAACTAAGTAATCAAACAGTACCCAAACAGCAATCGTGCAAGGCACGTTACCCGCATGGCGTGCGAGGCGGATTATTCCAAATTGTATAATATGTACAAAATAATAAAAATATTCGTTTTCGGTTTTGATTCCTTAGGAATTGAACCGAAGGGCCTATGACAAAGCTGCCGAACGCGTCCTCGGGTTGCGGATAGAGGGTCCCTGTACCAAGGGTTTCTGCTGAATATGGTTACAATAATCAATAAGCAGTCGCGGACAATTGTCCAGAGATGGTCCCGAAGGAATAACCCCTAAGCGGAGGCATGACAACCGTGCCGAAAGCTGAATGGTACCTGGGTGAGGTGTCTCAAACGGTGACTCTGAGATACCGGGCGACCTCTCAGAGTATGCAGCCTTATCCTTGCATGCGGGGCTCTATAAGGACGGACGTAACCTTTTCCCTAGCTGCTCGTGGGAACAACAATGACAACACCAAACATAGTTGTAGTAAGTGCGGTTCAAAACAATCGAACGCGCAGGGCTCCCGACAGTGGGTCGGACAACAATGCCGACTATCCTATAGTTGGGGGAGCCAATCAAGACTAGGTCAATGCGATTGACCGGCAGAATCTCGTTACTTTTAAGTGGACGGATCAACTCAGAGACGACCTGCTGGAGTGCTATGATACCAGTATGACCCCTGAACGAAAAGGTTACATGGCACGACTGCATACTCCGTGGTGCGAGAAACACCCAGAGCTCTCGCATTTTTCGCATCAACGTCTGCGAAACCGTGCCGAGGAACTCAGAAAAAGGGTTTATATAAGCGGAGCGCCTACTCAACCGCAGCCAGAAGAAGCCGGCAGCAGAGA
>CAKNWT010284001.1:0-12280 GCA_932066315.1 Andricus coriarius | reverse complement strand
GGGGGGGGGGAATTCTAGGGAATTCTCAATGGATTTTAATAGTTTGAAAGAAATTTAAAACAAAAATTTATCTTTTAAAAATCCTGGCACTTAAATGCTTTTTGACAGGTTCCACGGAACCTGTCAGAAAGTGGCAGATGGGAACATTTGAACTCCTATCTAATACAACGCTGCTGAAGGTTGGTGACCTTCTCAGCATAAAACATCAACCCATTGCGAATCTCTCGGTTTCCTTTCCTTGCCCCCCCCCCCCCACCCCAAGTAACAGAAGTTTTGGTGGGACTGACGTTACAACAAGACTCTCCACCATACGACAAAACACTTCTTAACTTGGACATGAGTTTCGGCCTATTTATTACAAATACTTGGTTGCCAAATAAAATGATCCACACGTACACCTGGTATAAAGGAAATAACCGCAGTATGATTAACTTCATTATTGCGGATGAAAGACTAAGAGAACTAAAGTCGGATTCAAAAGTCCTGACACCTGGCTTTGAAGTTTTATTACTCTGCGAGAAAAAATCGCAGAATGTTGAGTCGAAAGCAGAAATATTTTTCAACATTATACGTGTAAAACAGCACACGCAGCTTCACTCGCAGGTTTGAAATTTAGGAGTAAGGGAGTAGGAGGGATATATAGGTTTCAAGAAAATATGTTCTTAAGCTTATTTCATGAGGAAGTCTTTGGGTTTCACATGCGTTCGCAAGGGATCATAAGGATAATCTCCTAAGGACGAGATATGTGCATGCTTGGATTTAGCTGTTCTCTCGTAGAATTTTTTGGCAGTTTCATGAATATATTCTGAGATGGTTGGCAAATTAAATTCTTTGTGTAGAAGAGAATTTTTAGTGTATCTGGGGGATTGCGTAATGCGTCTCAGAAATTTATTTTGTATTATTCGGATCTGATTGATATTAGTTTTGGAGGTTCCTCCCCATATTGTGCATGCATATGTAATAATGGGTCTAATAAACATTTTGTAAATCAAAATCCCGTAATCTGGTTTTATACTTGAATTTCTGTTAATAATCGGATGTAAACGAGAGATGACCCCCATGGCCTTGCCCTTCACGTCTTTGACATGCAAGTTAAATTTATTGCGTTTTTGTACTTTTTGGCCGAGATATTTAACGGAATCTTTCCAGTTTATTGGTTATCCAAACATTTGCGGTGGCTCTTGTTCTTTGGGTTTCTTAACAGAGAATAGTAAAGCTTCGCATTTAGATGTGTTTATTTTGATTCTCTATAATTTGCACCATGCTTCTACAATTTTAAGTGTCTCATTCAGGAGTCTTAGGATTGTTTTATCGCACCATGAGGATGTAAATAGGACCATATTATCCGCATATATATACCCAGGAGAACTCTGGGGATTGTTGGGATGTCATTGACGTAAAGGATAAAGAGCACTGGTCCCATTATGCTGCCCTGGGGGACACCCGCTTTAATGCAAAGTTTGTCTGAAAGAGTGTCATTTATCTTTACAGAAAATTTTCTGTTAGAGAGATAAAAGTGCAATATGCGAATGAGTTTACCTGGAAATTTATAATTGATTAGATTCTTTAGTAGCCCTGTGTGCCATACGCTATCAAATGCTTTTTTCCACATCGAGGAAGACAGCTTCTGTGTTCCTTTTCCAATTGAAATTATGGGTTACATTGTCTACGAGTTTAAATATCATGTGTTGTGTGGAATGTTTTTTTCTGAAGCCAAACTGCTCTGGTCTATGGATGCTGTCTTTCTCAATGTGTTTATTTATCCTAATGAGAATTATCTTTTCAAAAATTTTGCTCATTGTGTTTAGTAAGCTAATGGGTCGATAGCTATTGAAATGATACGGGTCTTTTCTTGGCTTTTGGAAGACTAGGATATATCCTGTTGCCCAAGAGTTTGGAAGGTAATTGTAGTCAAAGCAGGCATTAAAGATAATGGCTAAAATGATAAGGCATGATTCTACTACTTTTTTGAGATTCGAGTTAGAGATAGAGTCAGGTCCTGGAGCATTGTTGCTCTTAGTAGTTTTGATACACTTGGAAATTTCCCTAGGGTTTGTTTGCCTAATTTTTTGTTGACAAGGGCTTTTAAGGAAGTCTCCAACTTCCTTTTCACAAATAGTTATATGGCCTGGATCTGAAGGGGAATCGTGAGGGGAGAAGTGTGTTTCATAGTTTTTTGCTAGAAGATTTGCCTTGTCGCTGTCATTAAGTGCAAAAGTGAGATCTGGTTTTTTAAGTGGAGGAATGGTCGCTTGGGGTTTAGTGAGGGCTTTCGTCATACACCAGATTGAATTATCTTTAATTTGGAGTTTTATAACTACGTCGTTCCAATTATTACACGAGTTTCCTGAAAGTATTTGATCCAGGTTTCAAATGGATGGTGAGTCCGCTATTTACGTTAAATGACATCTTCCTGACTAGATGGGTTAAATCTGTAATTTTTAATCGTACTCTCTCTCTCTCTCATTGCTCTCATTTATTGCTTTACAACGTAGATCAAGGAACGGATATTGTTTGGTTCATTAATTTTAATATAAATTTGCAGTGTCTATTTGTCTTAAAAATATAAATGATAGTAAGTCTATGTACGAGCGAAGTTTGTATGTAAATAACTAATACGTACTATTAGAACATAAATATACATGAGAAGTCGTTTGTATTAACTTCACTCATATTTTCTTACTATTTATATTCTCAGGACAAATATAGACTACATATTTATATTAAAATTAATGAACCAAAAAAATTTTGCACCCCCTTGAAATTTTTAGTTACAGTAACTGAAAATTCCTAAACTGTAACTGAATTTTCTGAAACATGTGACTGACGCGTTATGCAGTTATCGTTGCTGAAATTTCTGTTACAGTTTAGGAAAATTTAGAAACGGTTTCTGCATAAAGCTTTAGTGACGCGTCTATGAAAATTCCTACAGAAATTTCTAACAGTGTACCGGATACATGGTGAAATCTTTGGAAGTTGTAGCATTGAGGGGGAGTAGCTAGCTGGTTTAATATACTGCTCAACTTTAATTTTAATGAAGCACAAAGTAGTTAATCCGAGAAGATTTTTGGCTTTAGGTGAACTAGGGACTGTCACTAGGATCAAAGGGAGGGCCTTTTTTGTGACTTGGTTGCGCATCCTGGAAATGGATGTGATATTGAAGCCCAGCTCTTGAAGATCAGATTTAACTTCTTGTTCTGGGTATGTGACTGGAATGTTTCTGATCACTATTTTGACTTGAGGTTCGTCGTTACTCTTGTTCAAATAGTACTGAAAGCCTTGCTTGTCAAGAGCTGCAAGAGTGGCTCGATAATCCTCTATATAAGAGATATTTACGGAATGCACTCCAGATTTGGTACTGTAAATAATCGGACTGTACTGGCAGGATTTTTTTAGGATTCTGTGCAGCATAATAAATGGATGAATAATTTCATCCTCTATCACATTCATGGGGGGAATCCGCGACTTTTTGGGTTCGGTCACCGAGGGATTTTTAACTGTGACGGTTTATTTGGGGTTTATGTCGCTCTTAGATGGCGAAGATGATAAGTCGGAGGATTTATGACTGCTATCGATTGTCATCTTATTGTCTTTTGATTCAGTTAATCCAATACTATTACACTTACGTTTTTTGCTTCTCCATGAAGATGCGACCGCGAATCCGCCTTGGCTGGAAGTCCTGGTCATCCTGCATGTCCCTTAACGAGACAAGATGTTCAGTTTGCCTCTCTGATGGTGCCGTGCTTAGCGACATACTGTCGCTTGCGAGAAAAATGCGACCTTACTGAGGAGGACCCATGTGACTCCTGTTGACAAAATATGAATTAATACTCCCGCTAACTTCAAATGAAGATTTTGAATTAAAAGTAAAAATTTGTTACTATTTACAAGAATAATACCACAGGGAATATTAATCTACACGCAATTTAATTCAATGTTGAAGGTTACATGTATGGAAACCGCTAAACAAAAATTTTATTTAAAAATATTAATTTGAATCAGCGGGAATGAGAACCTTCTTTTCCCCAATTGAAAATAGAAAAATATCTATATAATTTAAAAATAATTAATTAAAAATCAGATAATTTATCAGATAATAATAATAGAGATAATAATAGAGAAGATTATCAGATAGTTTATACTGGGCTGAATAATTTTAATTAAATATTAAAGATGACGTGTAAAAATTATTCTATTGAAACATATTAAATTATTATAATTATTTCTCTTTTCTGAGAAATTATGTACAAATTTAAAATAAGTTCGATTTCAGACTGTTTTAAATTTTAAGTTCAATTTTCAACTTCTTCAATTATGATATTCTTAGTTTAAAATGCGTAGTTCTAAAATCTTCGGTTAAAAAATATTCCATTTTGAAGAATAATTTGTTAAGCGTAAATTTTCAATTTAAAGAATTTTAAAATGCAGTTTTGACGACTTAAACAATTAAAATTTAAAAGGGGTTAGGATTGAAATTTTTTTATAAAAAAAAAACGTTTTTAGTTGATCAACTGTAATTATAATTTAATTTTTTTTCAATCGAACTACACTTTAAGTTTTACCAAGTTAACAATCTTTGAGTTTTCAAGATGTCTCTGAAACCGTTCAAAATTAAAGAGTTTACAGATTTAATCTTTTAATCTTTTCCAAATGATTCAATTTTAAATTCTATTAAAATACCGTTTCAGGCTACAAAATTCCATTTTCAATTCATTAAAATTTAAAGAATTTTAATTAGAAAAAAGAGGATTATTTAATAAGTAGACATATTTGACTGTTCATGTAAAGCGAGAAATTATAAATTAAATATTTAAAAAAGGACATTTTGAAATAGAAAGCCTTGAATCGTCAAAATTTTAAAGAACTAAAAACTTTGAATGATACAATTTTAATTGATTCATTTTGAACATTTTTAATTTGTAAGTGACATAGTTAAATTCCTATACATAAATAGCAACTTAACAATTAGTAATTTAGAAAAAAATCGAGTAATTTCAAGAGATGTTCTTTTTTAAGAGAAGTTTTGAAAAGATAAAAAATTAATGTAAATCTTGAAATGATTTCAAATAATTTAAAAAAATGTACACTGTTTCAGGTGTGGAACAAAAAATATAGAAGTTTTTTAATAATTGTGAAAGGTTTCATGATAATAAAAAAAATTTTCTTACGCTTCCTAGGAAAATTGAAAAGGACTTTTCATTTTGAAAATTTTTAATTTGTAAAGTTTTGAAAAGATTGAAAATTAATGTAAATCTTGAAATTATTTCAAATAATTTTTAAAAAGTGTACATCTGTTCAGGTTTGGAACAAAAAATTTGGAAGCTTTCTAAGAATTCTGAAAGGTTTTATAAAAATAAAAAAAATTTATTACCATTCCTAGAATTGTCAAAAAAAGAATCTGAGGGAGGAGAAAATAGGTGAGGGAAAATTTGCGATGGAAATGTTTCAAGGACTTAATTAAGTTTTTTTTAATGAAAATAGTTTGAAATCATTTCTATTCGGTAAAATTTTGTTGCGAACATTTTTTTCCAAAAAGTTTTGAAAATATTTCGAACCATTTAAAACGAAGTGTAGTGTTTTGAAGATTTTTAAATGAAAATTTTTGTTTATATTTTTCAGAAGATTTTATATTATTTTTTATTTCGAAAAAATAATTTTAAGAAAATTTCTCAAAATATTTCCAAAAAGAAAAAAAATTGAACAATTATCGATTGGAACTTAAAATTAAAATAATTTAACTTTTCATTTAAAAAGTTAAGTTTTTTAGCTTAAAATGATATCATTTAAAAAGGTCAACAATTTGTTGATTCATTGTTCAATTCAGAAAATTGAAAATGATAAAACTTTCACTTCATCCGATTTAAAATTATTCAATTGAAAAGTTTTAATATTTTCCATTTTATATATTATGTAAATTATTAAGCAGTTGAACGAAAAATTGTTGGAAAAAAATTTTAGTGTTCAGTTTTAAAAGTTTAAAATTAAAAAATCCCAGTTTAAGTGCTTTAATTTAGAGTTCAGTCTTTTTTTTTAATTAAAAAATGTTTAGCTTCAAGAGTTCAAATGGGAATGACTACAAAATGATAAAGGAAGTATACGATGGGCGTCTGTCGGTACTGGTCGGTACACGCGCACTCGTGCAATGGCACGAACGCGTTCGGCAAAAATCGAGACTGCTCGGACCATAATGTCGGGAACATAATGCAACATCACTATTGAGTATGGACATGACCTTGATATTTACCGGATATGACAGGCAGCGCCCGCGGCGGCCGAAGCCTAAAATCAGTGAGGGATAGAAATTTGAAATTTACATAAGATAGCATGTGTGCATTACTTTAAAATATAATAAATGCATAAATGATTGCTTCAAAAACGTATATAACATTTTTCAAAACGAAGCAAAATAATAGAGGAAACTTTCCTTCAAAAATATTTCGTGAAAAATTTGTCTTTTCATTCTAGCTAAACCCATTCTAGTTTCGTTATTGTTTATGAACATAACCTTAAAAATTACCGGTCGAATGTCAAGAAGCGAATTGATGATTAATATTGTAATTAAAACAGGATTTCAAGCTATAAGTAATTCAATCGATTTCCACCCTGAAACACTGAATAAGGGAAAACGTTTATCAGTCATTCATGTGGTGAGGGTGTAGGAGTTGAAAGTGAATGGAATAAGCAAAATTCAGTGCAGTGTCGCTTCTGCCATAATCAAGAAACCTAAGAAAAAAGTTTTTTCCCATAACATATTAAATTGTTAAAAAAAAGCTTCACTTAAAACTCAAGGCAACTAATAACATACTCAATGTCATTTAAATTGAAATAAAATATACTCCATAAATATTCTCGGATAATTAAACTTTCTAACCTCAAAATCTGACAAGTAGCATTACTTTTACAAAAATAATAGATCGTATAAATATGTAAATATATATAATATTAATTATCCAGTTAACACAATAATTTGTCCAGCTATCTTTTTCTAAAAACAGGAATATTGAAGTACTCTATGTGATATTTGTAATCTGATAGATCTACTGTCATAAACAGATAAATTCAAAACTCAACTGCGATCAAACCGTTCAATAAACTCGAGCAAAAGTTTTTTCCCCTGAATCGACATTTCATCAGTTTTCCTACAGACACTCTCGTTATCTGACAGTTAAACTCTTATCTTCAGCATAAATTTATTTATTTTCAATCGCATGTAAACAAGTGGAATTCATCACTCAGGAATTGCCACTTTTGGACAACAGATGGCTCCAGGCTGTTTCCGCGGCCGTACTCAATACGAAAAATCGAGACTTGAGTTTAAATTTCTATAATGGGTCGCAGGTTCATGAGATGTTGATATTCATAATGTCAATTTCTCAAATTAGCTTCTCAGATTATAATATTCACTTTCTTGCTTATTGACATTATTCTTAGACAAACTAGTAAGCACCATATCACTTTGTAGTACGATTAATTTTTCAAACACAGCTTCATAACATTTCGTATTCAAAATACTAATTTTTCTACTGAAACTTATTAAAGACTATTATGAAAATGTCAAACTTCAGTACTTTAATATGAATATTTTGAACAGTTCAACATTTTTCCGTGTTTTGTTACACAAGTATACTAAACTTTGATTCATTTTTATCATTTATTCAAATAGAAGGTATCTCAGTGTAGAGCTAAAAATGTAAGAAATAATTATCTTGACTCTGGATAGAGATTTCAAGCTCAAATCAGCTTAAAAGAAGCTTCTCGATTCAGCGGTTTTATCTCAAAAGTTAAGTAGTCAATAAAAATTATTAATGTCTGAATTAAAAGCGTCTGAATAATTACGATCTTAATGAATTTCAATACTGGAAAACTCGTATTGAAAAAAAGTCCCTTCTCAGCATTGTCCAATTTAAGCGTGAAAGAGATCCCTTCCAAAATAAAGGGTTTACGGAAGCTTGACCCCTTTTTCTAAGGGATCTCTTTCACGCTTAAATTGGACAATGCTGAGAAGAGACGTTTTTTCAATACGAGTTTTCCAATATTGAAACTCTTTAAGATCGTAATTATTCAGACGCTTTTAATTCAGACATTAATAATTTTTATTTACCATTCGACTTTTGAGATGAAACCGCTGAATCGAGAAGCTTCTTTTAAGCTTGATTTCAGCTTGAAATCTCTATCCAGAGCCGAGATAATTAGTTGTTACATTTTTAGCTCTACTAATTAAAATAATCATTAAATTGAAGTAAAACAAATTGTCATTTGTTAGGTACATGTTACTGAATACTCATGGATTTTTTCGAATTTCTGGTACCTATTTTTCAACGTGTGGAGGATTTCAAAGTCGACGTGGTGAAAGTTAAAGGTCATTTCTCCTGTTTTTTCACACATTTTGTGTCACAGGAAAGTCAAAAAAATGTTGACGAAAATCAAGTGGACATCGTTTTACACGTATAATGTTGAAGAATATTTCTGTGATAACGACTCAACATTCTGCGATTTTTTCTCGCAGAGTAATAAAGCTTTAAAGCCAGGTGTCAGGACTTTTGAATCCGACTTTAATCTTCTTGGTTTGAAGTGCCCTCTTTTTTATTGAAAATGCAACTGTGTGGTTGGAAATAAAGTGTATTTGTAAAAAATGCATATTCTCGTGTTGAAAATTCAACTGTTGCAAACAAAAATTGTCTTTCAGCTTCAAAGCTTTATAATTTTGATGAAATTTTACATTCTCATTCATGAGAGTGTAGGTATTGTACGCTTAAAGTAAACGAAGAATCAATCCAATCTGTCGCCCGAGTCAAAATAGAGGTTCTCTGTTGATGCTCCATAGTGCTTAATAAATCCTAGTTTGGTTCTCTTTAGTCCTCGACATCCTCGTTAAGTTCTTTTAGGTCCTATTTAGTACTCTTTTGATCCTCTTTGGTCTCTTTTCAATTTTCGTATGATTGTCTAAGTCCTCGCTTAGCTCTCTTAGGTCCTAATACAGAGTCTTCTTTTAATCCTCTTTTAGTCTCATTGAATTTTTGTGAAATTTTCCAAGTCCTCATTTAAACCTCTATTTTCTCTCTGTATTGGTCTCAGAATGTAAAATTATTAATGACAATTAATAGTAATAATTATTCACTTTTTAAAAATATTTAATAATGACATGGAGATTGATTATCTACTTTCTAACCAATTACAGTCCAAACTCCGAGCAATGCCGTTTTCGGGGCTGTAGGAGAGTATAATTCAAAGAAGCCATAAACGTCCACTCTAAGCGCGGTTACACTCGAATGCGTGGAGAAGAATTCAGCTGACAAACTCCGAGCAATGCCGTGCGTCGGTTAGGTTAAAAATCTATCTCGAACATCGTTTTATGTACCTAGTGTACATTACATGTGTACAAAAGTGATTCATATTGGATTATTTCGTTATAAACCCGAGCTTACAGGTATGTAAAACATAAAAATCGATCATTAGCTATGGTATCTTCGATTCTTAGAATAAATGTAAACAAAGCATCAAAATGACAAATATTTCACCTCACTTTTAACGTAACCTGTGAAATATCGTGCAGTACATTAATATTTAATTACTGTGTCGTATTGCTTGTTTTTTTTTAACAAAAAGAAACTCAAACATCGAATTGTCAATTATAACTTAAATTTGATGTCACTCGTGTAATCTTATTATTAATTATAACAATACATGTAAAACTTAAAGAAAAAAAAACAATGAAAAGCTTTTATTACAGTAGTAAACATAGATATTCGTTCATTTGAAATTTGGAGATTCACTCTTTCCCACGTTTTGTACTGCGCAATAATACTGCGAGCAGTTTTCTCATAGAAACGAGCTGAAATCAGACATCTAATATATTTTGAACGCTATTTTATAATTTTTCATGGTTTTCTTCAGGTTTTAACGTTTACATTTCAGGTTGAACATTCATCCAGAACATCTTTATCCAAAGCCTTTAAATATCTGACGAAACGTAAAATAAACAATGATTAGTTAGCCCTATAGTACATACATTTTATTTTAAATCATAGCAAATTTTGTTTAAGTGGACTAAAAATAATTTTGAATAACGAACAGTTTTCCTAATATTTTATTTCTTATATGTATAATAAAGTGAACAATTCGTTTGACTGAACAACTTCAAGATTTTGCCCGAAAAAAACCTTCAGATGCGGCCGTTTCGTTCCCGGCACTACTCGGAGCGTTAGCTATGAAATGCATCGATCGCGACCGACGCTAACGTGGTGGGAGGAGCGCTCGAGCGAGAAATCGGAGAAGCGGCACTGCTTGGGGTAGTACTGCTTGGGGCGGTACTGCTTGGAGCTTGGATTGTATATAAAAATAATTAATACTGGTAATTCTCTAATTTTTTATTAATTGCAATGCAATTTTAATGTGCAAGGATATTAATGAAACTAGATTCCAGATATTAAAGTGCTAATATTTTTATATAAGCTCTTTTTCCTTGATGGGTAATCCAATGTACACAGAATCATCTACGTTCATGTATATAACAAGTGACGTAAGATTGAACTTGACAAACGTTGCGACAAATAAGTTCGCTCTGTAAAATTGCCAAGTATAAATTTTCACATTGGCAGCCAATTTGAGTTTATTTTTTGTGTTTTACTAATTCATTTGCCATGTGTTCTTATAGTGTCCAAATCTATATATTTAAAAAATATAATGTTCACAATGATATAATTGTATTACTTCGTCTTTCAACAGTACACAGTGCTGAATTTTTCTTAATATTTCAACAATAAAAACAGTTTGGATAATAATTGTATTATTTTCATTATAATATTACAACGTTAATACTTTTAATTTAAAACCAATTTTTAGTATATTTTTTAAGATAGAAATATTTTCAATTGAAATGTTCTTAATAGTCACTTCTCTACATACAGAAATATTACACCAATTAAACTTCTTACTTAACAAATGTGATTTGTGATTTTATGGATTATAAGAAATTTCTTATTTTCATAAAATCACATTATAATTGTATGATTCATTTGATAAGTATGAAGTTTAATTGGAGTGACATTTCTGTACGTAGAGAAGTGACTATTTATTAAGAACATTTCAATTGAAATTTTTTTATTGCAAAAAAGCGCGCGCTCTACGGCGCACGCGCATTAGAGTGTATGGAGAATTTATTGGAGGTCCTACGAGGTTGTAACGAGGATTCCACCAAGTCCTCTTTTGGTCCTCAAAACATGCAAAAGCGGAAAGGACCCCGCAGCACATGTACACGAAATGGCTTTCGGTCGATTTTGATTAAACTTCGTAAAATTGTAGTTCTCAATGCTTCCATCAAAAGTCTTATTAGACAAAATGTCCGAAACTGGACAGTTTTCGTGGTAAAGAGGGTTAAACGAGCAACAATTGTAACAAACATTAGCAAATATCGTGAAAACTGAAGGTCTGAGAAAAAAATGTTCCCAATGAAAGTTACTCAGCTCTGACGAGGAAATGCAAAGGAAGTAATGACCTTAACGCAATATTCATTTTTCAAGGTCATTCAATGTAAAATTGACATTTATTGTTAATATTAAGAAATAACTGCTCCAATGATTTTTTTGTGTGGTTCTCAGGCTATATATTGTCATCACAACACCCCCTGAAACACACCCGCGCAGTACCAATCATTTCTGTAAAGCTTGAAAGACTTTGTGAATATTTTCGTATCTTATCCTTTAGGAAAATGATCATTTTTCGAAAATATTGAAGTCACTGCTCCAATGATTTTTTTATGTGGTCCTCAGGCTATATGTTGTCATCACAACACCCCTTTAAATACACCCACGCAGTACCAATTATTTCTACAAAGCTGAAAAGACTTTGTGTATATTTACGTGTAGGATATTGTCAGTATATAGCTGATGAGCGCAACACATCAGCGAGATTTAGTCATTATCTAGTTAATAAAGGCAAATCATGAGCAAGACCTAGCCAATATCCGGCCAATGGAGGTAACTTATGACCTGGATGTTGTTAATATCTAGTCAATGAAGGCAACATACGATCACGATGTTGTCAATATTTAGCCAATGAAGGCAAAATACATATGTGGAAGTCTTAGTCAATATCCAGAAAATAATCAAAAGAAATGTCCAGAATGTTGTCAATATCGAATCAGTGAAGGTAAGAAATATGCTGGAATTAGGCAATATCCGGCCAATCGAGTCAAGACATAAGCAGGATATTATCAATATTTAGTCAATGAAGGCGAGACATGAGTGAGATTTTGTCATTTTCTAGCCAATGAAGGCAAGTT
>CAKNWT010283989.1:0-10385 GCA_932066315.1 Andricus coriarius | reverse complement strand
CCCTGAGCTTGTGGATATAGGTGTTATCAGACATCTTCACACTGGAGCGACCTATACATACCTGGGCGTGCCTCAAAGCCGCATTCAGGACGTAACATCAGTGAAGGAGTCTCTCCGAAGCAAATACAAGCATCTTCTACGGCAAATTTGGTCCTCCAATCTGTCAGCGTTGAACAAAATATCTGCGACTAACATGCTTGCCGTCCCGGTTCTACTCTACTCGTTTGGGGTGGTTCAATGGACGCAGAACGAACTTAAGGCCCTTGATGTCACCATACGTAAGATCATGCATATGCATAGAAGCTTGCATATCAATTCGTCAGTTCCGCGATTATACATTTCACGCCGTCAAGGCGGACGCGGACTGTACCCAAAATATTCGGTACAAGTAATTGTCCTTGTGATAGGTGCTCTCGGAGGTGCGAAACTATCACTGGTTCGTAACCTTAAAGCCATTCCCGCGTGCCAAAAATATGTCAAGGCATTTGCGAAATGGATGCAGGAAGCTGTCATCCTTGGGTCGCTTCGTGTGCTCAAAACACATGAGGGTTTCGCCGGCCTGTCGTTGTGATTTCATCGTGCCCTGTGACCACTCATCTCACGGTTGTGAGACGTGGCCATGAATGGGATTTACCGCGGTCCTACTGGGAGCCGCTGCCATTTTTTAGATGGCAGTAGCTCCCAGTGAGACCCTGCGGTGGTTGTTTAACCTTTTTTTTTTAATTACATATATATAAATATATTGTTTATGTATGTATGTATGTATGTATGTATGTATGTATGTATATATATTGTTTATAATAAAACTCTTCTTTGATGTAATATTATAAGTATACAGGGTGTTTTCTTTAACTTGAGGCATCAAAATATCTCAAGAAATACGCATCCTATAAAAAAATATCCGTAATAAAAACTTTTTATTTTCGAGGGGGAAAAGCGACTTTAAATAAATTCACCCCACCCCAATCCCCCAGGAGGCAGGAGGGGGGTAACTATGTAATTTAAAATGGGAACCCCAATTTGTTATCACAGATTCAGATTCTCCTTTATGAAATACGTAAGTTTTATTCAAAAAAATTTTTTCGATTTGCGAAAAAAAACCATACCCCCCAATGTCTCCTGGGGGGTGGGGTGGGGTAAATTTGGTACAAAGTCGCTTTTCCCCCTGGAAAATAAAAAGTTTTTATTACGGATGTCTCAAGTTAAAAAAAACACCCTGAATATAAAATTATTAACATCGAATTTTTAAAATAACAATAATATAGACAAATTTGATATGCATTATTATTTATATTAATTATTTATTGATACTAAATTAAAAAATAATTCCTTATCGTTAATATTTAATCAAAATTAAATCATTAATATAAGTATTTTTAAAGTTTATTATTATTATTCAAGTAATTTCTAAAAACGAATTTTCTAATTATTTTTGTATAGCAAACACCAGTCCTTACTTCATTCTAACACAAAATGCCAGATTTACATGTCACTTAGAAAATGGCTGACCAATCAATTACTTTTATTGACTGAGAATAGGTCATTTTGAGTGGCGGATTGAATCAGTCATCAATATTGACTGATTTATCAGTCAAAACGACTCTTTTCCAGTCAAAATGACTGACGTTTGTCAGTCAAAACATGCTTTATTGATTGAATCAGACAAATTTTGACTGATTTAAATTATACTGTATCCGAGAGTACATGGCTATTTCATATGTTAACTTTTAATTCCTCACTTCTATCTATTAGGAGATATTTATTCGAGGTACAGAGAAGAGTTGTCATGTAATTTCTTCTTGTCAATAATTAATAATTATTTAATTAATATGATGTTAATGTTTTTTGTCTACATGGTCGATAATCAATATTTAAAATAATGATTATTAAAGTTGTGAAACACAACTTTTTAATGTTGTGAAAAAAATTTCTCTAGCTCCGCTGGGATTTGAACACCAGATTGTTGCGGTAGACATCGTTGATAAAGGGTTTCACCTATCAACAGAAGCGAGATCAGCGGTGCCTATGCGCAATATAAATAATCCATCTTGTGTCCGTGTAGATTGCCTCTCCGTTTTAGCTTACAGCATGTATCTATATTATCAAGCAACCACAGGACCGTATACCGAGTGAGTGAGAATTAGAGAGAAGAGCCCAAGGCACTGCAAAGCGTACGGAAACACCGACTATCATCAACACCACCCGCACGCAGGGAAGAGAAACACGTCGAGCATGAACCTCCTTCTACTCATATTCTCCGGATACTCGTAGCGATCCGTGCTACCACTAAAAGTTAAATAACAAATGTAATTGTTATTAAAAACCAAAAAGTTATATAGATTATTTTCATAACTTTCAACAAACTCTTCCTCTCACGAAATTAAAAACTAAACAAGCTCAAAAATTATTAATAAATTATAATAACAATCTTCAGACTTAACGATAGCGTGGAATCGATATCGAATATTTGGATCGATTGGTCGAATCCAGATTGTATTTAGAATAGGAGGCTAGATGGTTCAGAGTATTGAATAAAGTAAATTTTAACCGAAGAATAACGGAAACAACTTTATTTATTCATTGATTAGAAATAATCAATAAATAAATTAAACATCACAAAGCCAATAGATTGAGTGAGAGTGGATTACATCAAAATATTAAAATTTTTATTAGCAAGGGTGAAATCAAAATCAATAAATTAATAATACGGGTTCCATTCTTCTTAAGAATCATTATAAAAAGAATTTGCAATAATAAACATTTAAATATAAAAAGACCTATATTCTTGATTAGGTATAGGATTTTGATTCAGAATTTTAAATTAATAAGTTAAGTGAGCTGCATGCATAGCAACAGTGCACGTGTGCCTTCTAAATGTCTTAATTGCAACAATTTTCCAAAATCAGCAATTAGTGATCACGCGGAGTGCATCCGGCCGGGACGGAGGTCTCACGCTCGAGGTGCGGACTCAACTAAAAATCCTACCAAAATCATACATACTTTGATGAACGAGGTAAATCGCGTTCGGGCAACTTTAGCATTTAACGCCGACTTTTCACCGACTTCGGAAGTCAGGTACGCGATCGGAACCCCCGGGTTCCATGCTCCGCTTCGTCTTTTACCCTCGCGTCACTTCGCGATTGCCGTTCGAATATTAAAAATTCAAGTACGCAATAGACCGGGTTTTTTTACTGAATCGTTAATAGAGTGAAAATTAAAAAAGCTGTGTGCACCCGGAGATAAGTCAATTCGCGAACTAAGTTAATACAAAGGACTGGAAATTCAGAAGACTTGGTGTGTGTTGGTCGCCCCTACTGAGACCACAACGGCAGGGGGAAACCAATGACAACACTACACAAAAATAATTTCAATTAGGAAGTAAATTAAATTGTTAGTTCAAAAGTGGCAAACGATTTCCGGTCCGAATGCTCTAACCCATTAAGCTACAGAGATACGAGAAAATGTTCTTCACAACTCCTAGAAGTTGAATGTCAACGTCATTCAATGTACTTGTAAGATATTCTAACACGAGATTGATTCTTATTAATTTATGTTATGTTTTTTGACCAGTGAATTATTTAATTAATATGATGTTGTTGTTTTTTGTCTACATGGTCGATAGTCAATATTTAAAATATTTATTATTAAAGTTGTGAAACACAACTTTTTAATGATGTGAAAAAATCTCTCTAGCTCCGCTGAGATTTGAACACCAGATCTTTTAGATTTCCGGTCCGAATGCTCTCACCAATTAAGCTACAGAGAGACGAGACAATTTTCTTCGCAACTCCTACAAGTTGAATGTCAACGTCATTCAATGTACTTGCAAGATATTCCAACACGAGATTGATTTTTATTAATTGATGTTATGTTTTTTGACCAGTGAATTATTTAATTAATATGATGTTAATGTTTTTTGTTTACATGGTCGATAATCAATATTTAAAATATTTATCATTAAAGTTGTGAAACACAACTTTTTAATGTTGTGAAAAAAATCTCTATAGCTCCGCTGGGATTTGAACACCAGATCTTTCAGATTTCCGGTCCGAATGCTCTAACCAATGAAGCTACAAAGAGACGAGACAATTTTCTTCACAAATCCTACAAGTTGAATGTCAACGTCATTCAATGTACTTGCAAGATATTCCAACCCGAGATTGATTTTTATTAATTGATGTTATGTTTTTTGACCAGTGAAGTATTTAATTAATATGATGTTAATGTATTTTGTCTACATGGTCGATAATCAATATTTAAAATATTGATTATTAAAGTTGTGAAACACAACTTTTTAATGTTGTGAAAAAAATCTCTCTAGCTCCGCTGGGATTTGAACACCAGATCTTTCAGATTTCCGGTCCCAATGCTCTAACCAATTAAGCTACAAAGAGACGAGAAAATTTTCTTCACAACTCCTACAACTTGAATGTCAACGTCATTCAATGTACTTGCAAGGTATTCCTGCAAGATGTTCCTGTACAGGAAACTGCACACGAACTTTTACAGGTAATCTTGACGGTTCCTGTGCAGGAATTTGGCGAAGGAAACTGTACATGATCTTGCAAAGAAACCTGCACCGACAAAGGAACCTTTGAATTATCATGTACGGCTTCCTGTGCAGGTTCCTTTGCGAAGAAAATTGAGGCGCAGGTTCCCGTACAGAAACATGTATAGGATCCCTCACAGAAAGACATCAAAGGAACCTTTGGAAGGATCCTGTACCGAAACTTGAACTGATCTCGTATCGAAACCTTTGTCACGTTTCTTTGCGAAATTTGCATCAATTTTTCCAAGCCATAGTGAAAACTCATGTCGCTTACAGCTATAAAGTTGCCTTCCTTTTATTCCCTTGAAGATCCAACTCATCATCGAGAGTCAAGCAACTAGCGAACCCTCGCGGATTAGTTCCTACGCAGGTTCATGTATATGATCCTGAACATGTTCCTGTACATGAACCCACACCTCAATTGACTCTGTGAAGGAACATGTACAGGATCATTCAAAAGTTAACTTGTATATAGGTTCCTTTGCAGGATCATGTACAGTTTCCTTCGCCAAATTCCTGCACAGGAACCGTCAAGATTATCTGTACAGGTTCGTGTGCAGTTTCCTATATAGGAACATGTGCAGGATCCTCCGAGGTTCCTGTACAGGAATTTTCAGCTGGGTCATGAGTGGTGGTTGCGAGATTTTGTCATTAAGAATTATTTATTTCTTATTTATCAATAGCAGAAGACGGATTGTACATAAAAAATGATATGAATATATGAATATTTGGGATAAAAATTTCAATATATGACATATTTTAGTTTTTTTAGTCGTATTCACTGCTTGGAATTAGCTCTGAAATAATACTTTTTTTTACAGTGTTACACAGTGGGCCAGGATCGCACTTTTTTGGCCAAAAGTCAAGGTTTGATCTTGAGTCAATTGAATATATTTTCGACTTTCAGACACCTAGAAGTATCTGCATTTGGAGTTTATTATCAATCAGATGCCCTGTGTTTCGTTGAGAAATCGTCAAAGTTGAAAAATGAAACTGGATTTTCTATACTTGGTGCCTAAAAAGAAGGGATACAATTTTATGATATTTATTGAAAAGCAATCGGTTTTTGATTTTTTTGAATTCAGATTGGATCAATAAATGCAGGAAATGGCGAAGAAGCTACAAAACTCGTCTAAAATTTTAAAATTCACATGTTTTATTCACAAAATATTCGATTTTTTCCCGCAACGCCTACTGCCGAAACTTCGTTACCCGGCATTCCCCTTCACATCCAAAATACTAAGGTACCAGTGTGTTCCTTGAGATCTCTACTTTGACGCAGGGGTGCTCACTTTTGCTCGAATTCATATGCTGCTGAAGAAACAACGAATAGCTGCGCGCTCACGCATGGAGCCGTCGCGCCTAACAGTACGCGGTTCTGGCAGTTCTCTCATACACTGGAGTCCCGCTATACTGGCCGTTTTGGGGTTACACTCAATGGCCTTCACACTATCTCGGGACTCTCCAAACCGTTCTTCTTCTCCTTCATGCTTGTGGTTTTTTATAGTGCCGAACCGTAAACATCGCAACTCCGCTGACCTTGCAAAGCGCCTTATCCTCTCTCGCAGGACTCTAGTGGATAATATATATTTGGAATTTCGACTTTATAACTACCGCTGGATTTTTGCAGTGTCTTTTCTGAAACATATATTAACCGAGATTCGAATGGATAGATTCATCTTGTTCTTCTCTTCAAAAGATACTAGATTAATATAATACGCGACATGTAATTTTTCTTAGAAACTGAAAGCTGCACGAAGCTTATAGTTTCTTGCCGTCTGCTTGTCGGCCTCATTTCAATTTATTCATAAATGAATATTTATTCATTTATTGATTCATGCAATATGACAGCATTCACGAAATGTGAGGTCTTGGAAAAAATCCAAATGATGAAGGAAGAGAGACTGGTGTTCAGTATATCTTGGATAAATTGAATATTGATAGACAAAAGTAAAAACTGAAGACTTGGAACGTTTGAGAGTTTCTGTTTCAATTCTCGTTACAAAGAGAAAAAATAAATGCAAAGCCTCCCGTAGGATTACAGAAAGATTTGAAGCATATGTATAATGCAGATTGGCTGAATTCGAATTTTCTCGTTCTTGAATTCAGATTGGAAACTCTTGACCCTAAGCCTCTAAAACGTGGTCGCCCAAGTGTTGAATTTGCTGAAATTTCGGATAGATAAAAACGACGAGAGATAGCCCAAATTAGTGAAAAATTTAAAAATGACATCTATGTATGGTTTCTGAGGGTGCTGATTCCGATTTTGACGTCAGAATTCTAACAAACAAAATGGCGGACGAAAATTTCAAAAAATTATTGAATTTATACGAAACGTGGTATTTAGTGGTTTTCGAGAGCGCTGATTTCAAATCTGACGTCAGAATTCCACAAAACAAAATGGCCGATCCGATATATAATGTTTTGAAATACTCGTCCGCCATATTGCAACCGCCATTTAGTTTTTAGAAATTCTGACGCCAAATTCGGAATCAGCGCCCTTGAAAACCCCTAGATACCACGTTTCAAGAAGATTCAAGAATTCTTTGAAATACTCGTCCGCCATATTGGATCCGCCATTTTGAATTTGTAATTTTTGACATCCAATTTGAAACTGGCGTCCCCAAAAACTCTTGCATATCAAGTTTTAGATGAATTAGACGTAAAATCAAATTTTGGCCACTTTTTATGGTTCCTGGCCCACTGTGTGTTAGCAAGAATGTTGATTTTCAGTTTAGTTAATACCTACAGTGTGTCCCAAATTTACAGGACCACCTACTTTTTTTTTAATAATTTTTTTTCTACCTAAGCAAATTGAATCAAATTTTTTGAATGTGTTATAGAATCAAATTGACGATTTTTCTCTGAATTTGATAAGCCTTATTTGAGTCGTTCGTTTTTTTAACAGTTAGAGTGAAAAATGTGGTGTCCCACATTAATAGGGCCATTTGAAAAAAAATCAATTTTTCGAAAAAATTTCTTCATTCAAGTATTTAAAGTTATTTTAACCAATAATTATTCAAGTTAGTGAAGCTTTATTTACAAAAAAAGAGTAGTGAATTGCGTTTCCGTCGTTCTTGTATAACATTTTCATTCGTTTTGGCATTGAATCATTGAGATTTTTTAGACTTCTTGCGCTGATGTTGTCCCACGCTGACTTTGCCGCTTCCTTGAGTTCCGCGACCATAGCATACTGCTTGGCGTTGTCATAAACATCGTCCGTAGAAACGGCAGGCCACTAAAGTACTGGAATCTTCGCCTCGGCTGACCAATTCTTGATTGACTTACTGGCGTGTATGGACGCGTCGCCTTGTTGAAATATCAACCGAGCAGAGCGAAATCGTCAAATGTAGGGCTTGTAATGTCCTTCAAGCACTGCCTGATAATCTCTGCTATCCATTTTATGGGTAACAAAAGCCAAGCTAACTTTTCCGAAACCGCTGTTGCTGCCCATACAATGACGGATCCGCCAGCAAAATTTCGGGTGGAAAAAAACGAGGTTCTTGTCGAAGATCACGCCAATTTTCGAGGAAATGCAGAAAGGGCCGAAGCTTAAGCCTCATCACATGCAGGCACGCTCTAATTTTTCGGACGAAAAGCTGCATTGGATGCATGAATGGTCCAAGGTGCGTTATTCATTATGTATTTTTTTCATTTTCAACAATTTTCTTTTTTTAGACTACATAGTATCAAATTAGGATTTTGGTTTTGTATATGTGTTTTAGATTAGCTAGTCTAACAAAAAAAAAGTTTAATTTGGATGGTCCAGATGGATTATGATACCATTGGAGTTATCTTCGACAAGAACCTCGTTTTTTTCCATTCGAAACTTTGGTGGCGGATCGGTCAGGGTATGGGCAGCAACAGCGGTTTCGAGAAAGTTAGCTTGACTTTTGTTACCCATAAAATGGACAGCAAATATTATCAAGCAGTGCTTAAAGGACATGTCTAGCCCAGGGCCGGCTTAAGAAGACTTGGCGCCCTGGGCGAAATAAATATTTGCGCCCCTCTGATCTGCCAAAATAAATTAATCTATCTCTAAGTAACCAAGAGTAATATTTTCGCGATCAAATAAATAAAAATCAAGATT
Organism: Andricus coriarius; assembly: GCA_932066315.1. NCBI lineage: Eukaryota > Metazoa > Arthropoda > Insecta > Hymenoptera > Cynipidae > Andricus > Andricus coriarius. The sequence goes on along the minus strand of CAKNWT010283989.1, from coordinate 1,746 downwards.
CTTTATTTGAATTAACGCAAGTATTTACTCTCTTAGAGCCTCTTTTTTATTCTCATATAATTTTAACATACAATAAAGTCATTGCACATTTAGAAAAATATAATCAATTACACATTCTTTCGTAGTGATAAAACAGCAGTGCAAATACTTGCTACCATTTTTCTTAATTAGATAATCACAAGTTTCTTTGGTAAAATCCTTTTTATGTAATCCTAAGTTGGAATGTGCCGAATCACAAGACTACCCCGATTTTTCGCGCTTTCTGCTTAGAAAAAGATGAAATAATTTTATTCATTTCAATAGACTAAGCAATTTCATGTTCTATTGATAGAGTAGCCAGTCCAACAAGACGGTCTTCTGAAATAGTCGATCGTAAATAGATTTTTATAAGTTTCAATTTGGAAAAACTTCGCTCAGCAGTGGCTACTGAAACGGGAAGATTCAAGAAAATTCTGAGAGCAACAACTACATTTGGCAAGACTTCTGGAAGATTGTAATCATATAGGTAATTCAAAACATCCAATTGTTTTAAAGTCAAAGAGACTTTTCTCGCCACAGCTTGCAATTCACTGCACAGTTCATTAGCATCAATGAGCCGCCCCATACATTTTTTCCGCCCTAGGCACTTGCCTAGTTCGCCTATATGGTAAAGCCGGCCCTGGTCTAGCCCTAAATTCGATGATTCCGCTCTGCTCGGTTGACATTTCAACAAGACAACGCATCAATACACGCCAGCAAGTCAACCAAGAATTGGTTAGCCGATGCGAAGATTCCAGTACTTGAGTGGCCTACAGTTTCTCCGGTCCTTAATCCGATTGAAAATGTTTGGGGCATGATGGTTCGCGGTGTTTATGACAATGCCAAGCAGTATGCGACGGTTGCAGAGCTCAAGGAAGCGATAAAATCAGCGTGGGACAACATCAGCGCAAGAAGTCTAAAAAATCTCAATGATTCAATGCCAAAACAAATGAAAATGGTATTCAAGAACGATGGAAACGCAATTGACTACTATTTTTTTGTAAATGAAGCTTCAATTACTTGAATAATTATTAGTTAAAATAACTTAAAATACTGGAATGAAGCAATTTTTTCGAAAAATTGAATCTTTTTCAACTGGCCCTATTAATGTGAGACACCACTTTTTTCACTATAACTGTTTAAAAAAACGAACGACTCAAATTAGGCTTATCAAATTCAGAGAAAAATCGTCAATTTGATTCTATAACACACTCAACATATTTGATGCAAATTGCTAAAGTAGAAAAAAAATTATACACAAAAAAGGAGGTGACCCTATAAATTTGGGACACACTGTACTAAAAAAATCTTGTAACTGCCTAAATTTTCACGTGAAAAATTCAAAAACTTGCCCGGGTACAACTTAATTTGCACAATTAATTGAATTTGCGAAATCGAAGATGGTGAAGGAATTACTAAGTAAAATTGGATTAGAAATAGCAATACAGGGTGTTTTTTTTAACTTGAGACAACGAAATATCTCAAAAAATACGCATCCTACGGAAAAAATGTCTGGAATAAAAACTTTTTATTTTCGAGGGGGAAAAAAGATTTGTTAAAATTTACCCCACCCCCACCCCCACAGGAGGCAGGGGTGGGGGTAACTTTGTAATTTCAAATGGCAACCCCAATTTTTTATCACAGATTCAGATTCTCCTTCATGAAATACATAAGTTTTATACGAACAATTTTTTTCGATTCGCAAAAAAAAAAAAAAAAAAAAAAAAA
>CAKNWT010283943.1:0-14652 GCA_932066315.1 Andricus coriarius | reverse complement strand
CACTACGAGGCAGGTACTTCCTGATCGTATAACACCTCTGGTGAGTTAACTGATTCTTTAATTCTTTTGAGTAATGTTTTTACGACGTTCATAAAAACGTATAAAATCCCAGAGTGAAAATGACAGAATTAGAATTTACAGCTGCAACTGGGACGTGCAAATCCGTCTAAATCTATAAGAGTAAGTTTATATGACCAAAGGAGGATGAAATCACCTCACTGCCGCAAATTTTACGTTTCAAATCTTTTATTCCCATTTTAGTTTCTGATTTATGAATAGTTCCCCATTAATAGCCTATAATAAACGATCTGCGTGAAATTTTCGATAAACAGTGAAACTGAAGACTATATTGAGCGCGGTGTCCTTGTGCAAGGTAACTGAAGTATGCATATATCAAAAATCCGTTAAGTAGCTTCCGAGACCTCCGACCATGTGTTTAATCAGTCACCTTTGGCCTGGAATGTTAAATCGATGATTCGAACGAAACATAAGAAATATACGGTTTCGCTCTTCACTCGCGATTGCTTTCGGCTTTGGGCATACATCCTCTTTTTGCCGCATAGTTCTTCCGATTGCATCAGGCTTTTACAAGGTCTTTGCTGCTCATCAGAGTCGAGAAACAGTAAATTTCAGTTGGCTAACGGACCTTTATTATTTTAGATAGCAAAATGTCAATTACGAATAATCTTCATTGACAATGAAAGAAATTTATCTAAAGCGCATTAATCTCTAGATCAATTCATCATTCAAAATAAAGGTGGGATATCCTGAAAATCATGATTAAATACTACTGTACACTATTACGATACCGTTAGGTTTGTTTTGTATGCTTTTGACATATCAAGTAAAAATTAGTATCATAAAACATGTTTCTGAATAGGTAACCACTGATTTCTATAAATCAATTTGAAGTGCCCTTTACTGAAAAGATTGTGATAGTTCACGCGCTTTTATACATTTTAAAGATTGCAATCTAATTGTCTATAAGCTACAAATGAAAATGTTGTCTTTGACATTCTCCCACTTATTAGGTGTTGTAGTAAACTTCTAACATCTGATATTGCAACGATAGTGATGTTACACACTATTGTGTAATTGCAAGAATGGTAATTATTTTTAATAGCTCGTGTTTAGAATGCCGCCTGTGATTGTAACGAGGTTGCCTCACGTAAGTCTCATGCACTTGGCAAAAAAATAATTGGCCTCTGGTACTGATAAAGGATTATCATGTTTGTAATGTGCCCTGGGCTTACTTCATTGAAATACTATAGGTTATGAAGTATTACATAGCTTTTTACGCAAAATAAAGAAGACCCATATTCGAGATTTATAGAATAATATTTTGAGATTAGTTCAACCAGAAATAGTCGCGTTCGAGAAGATAACCCAAGCACGCTGTCAAATGAGCTATACCCACATACATACATACTTACATACTGCATACAGCACTCATAGCTTATACTCATTAGGACTTGATTTTTTCTACCACTTTTCTGTCAAAAAAGGGACTAATTTTGAACAGGGTCAAAGGCTCTTCTTGGAAACCAATAGAGCTTTTCCGCGTCATAGAAGTCACCTATACGGTCACGTTGATCGACCCGCCAGTTATTCAAATAAGTACCTGTTTACACGTAGCAGGGGCGTAGCCAATGATCGAAGGCCAGGGATCAAGCCGCGCCTCTTTCGTAAGTATGTGCCCGTGGCTGAAGCTCGTCCGTTTTCCGACTTTATGTACCTGTCAGGGGGAAATAAAGCGGCGAGTTAAGGCGAGCGGAATTACTGCCAACTCCAATCGCGATTCCAGGACGTGGCCGACTGCGACGACGAGGACGTATGTAACTCTCCGCCAGGCGGTCGCAACATCATCCCCATTGTCCTGGTCGCCCGAAAGACATCGGTTTCACCAATGAGCAATAAAATCCTCAGCGACGACACCTGTGTGTGTATACAAGGTACTGGAATAGCCAGACTTATCTCGGCGAGACTTTACGGCCTTCGTCCTGGAACGAAGGACGTTGCCGAGATTTTCCGCAAAACCGTAACGAAAGGCAAACTACAGCGCAAACATCAAGGTAGCGTCCACAAGTGGCACCAATTTCCAGTGACATTACGATATTTACCGAACGTGTATGCGAGTGTTGTTTATATGACTTCTGCTGCCATATTTGAGTGTATTTATTTGTGTGTTTAGTTAGCTCAGAGAGTTTACATAGGACGTTCTTGAAAGAAGGATTGGTATCCTACATTTTAAATTGACCACTAAATACCTACAAGCAGATACTGAGAACAAATTCTTGACGATAATCAATAGGTATAGGATTGAGGAATGATTCAAATGCACTACAAAAAGTGGCGAATGCTGATAATCTTCATCAATGATATGATATAACATCTTGGTACTTCCAATTAAAGGCAACCTACTATTGAACTTAGCATGAATTTGATTATTCCGTCAATCGGCTTTTGAAAGTTGATGGACAGTTTGAAACCTGAGTGTTAATCACACGAATGTGAATTGACAGCCTATGATGATCATAGAGGGGACTTTCGAGTTAACGATGTGCAATTTTTTACTTCAATATGGACACAAAAGAATCTTAGAGACTGAGCGGACATTCTGCAATTAAATTTGGTGGAAGCTTTAAAGTAATTAAATTCACGTATTTTAAAAAGGTTATCGAAAGGCATTTATTTTCTTTATGAAAGGTGTTAGTGTCACACGTCCGTTGAATGCTTCAAAGAGATTTTGACAACAATTCTTTTTATAGTTGGTTTTACACCTTAAGTATGTTTCACATTCACACAGAGAGGACAGAATGGATGTTAGACCATCTTAACACTTCGTTACGATATTTCACACCCTCGAGACACTGTGTTGGTATTGTATTCATAGTGCATATCCCAGTTGAGAAGGGGAAGAATTTTTCCACTGCAATACTATTTAATATTCACCTACTTCCGAATCCTTCATCAATAACAAAACAGTCCTATCCTTCAGTTTTCTTATCTATTGGTGCTGAAGTTTCTGTACTTTATCCCACAATCTAGAAAGATAACTCGTTTTTAAAAAAGCAGTCTTTGAAACGAACCTAAGAACGGAAATCGCAAGCAGGTTTGGAATTCGGAGGGATAATGGATACAAATCCAGCAATTTTGAAAAATGTATGCAGAGTGAAATAAGTTAAACTGTGTTTCGTAATAAGATGAAGAAGTCTTTGGAGAACCTTGAAAGCTAAGAACGCACTTAATTTTCGTCGCTCAAAAACTGGCAGACACCAACAAATTGCAGAACCAATGAGTGGGTCTGATGTAGCGCGTGCTCGACTTGGAGCTGTATATTTCGAGGGACGTACTCGGCAGCCCGTTAATCATGCCGCTCGTTAGCTCCCGATAATTCTGGGTAAATACCCGCCGACCTGTCTAACCCCCTTTCCCTTCATCAAAGCCGCTTTCTGCCCCCGCCACGTGCCAACACGAATGGAAACGCGGAAAGTTTCGGCAGGTTCTTTCTCGGCTGTGAATTCCGGGGATGCATTAAGGACAATTTCAAATTGTAGTTTTAATACTTCAAGTCTACAGTAATTCTTTCAAAGATTTATTTTGTTAAACACTAAGAATGAATCATCATATTGGTCAATATTATTTTTGCGTTTCGGAAGGCCAAAGAAAATATACATCTTCATTTACTGATCGTGCAAAGAAAGAAGATGATGAGGAATGAGATTCAAGAAGAGAGACGAGTAGCGATATGCATGGTGAACATAAATCTCTTACTCTCTGACTTAAAACGAATTGACCTTCGAGGTCAAGAAAAGAGTGGTGTGCGACGGGAATAAAGATGGCCGCATAGACCTTAATTATATTCTTGCGTCAAAAGATCCTTTCGATGAATTAAAAAAACATAGTACAATCTCTTATTCTTATAAAAGTAAGTTACTTGATGTAAGAAAATTGTATATTATTTATAAACTTTACTTCGGTCTACCTTTATTCAATCACTCTGCTGATCAAGATTAATATTTAATAAAGGGGTTGTAAAACACAATGAGAATGCGCAAAGAGCATTTCAACTCTGCAATAAAAATCTCAGGCTATTATATTATGACACACAAATTATTGAGCAAATACAGATAAATTTGCAACCTTCTCGAGATCTGCAATCTAGGGACTAGTTCTTAGTTTCTCTGGTATAAGGCGTCATCTTAATAGTAAAAGTCGGGCGTTTCTCTGCAACATAGATTCTCTTTAAGCTTCTTTCAATGTAAGACTGTAACGCCGGCGTCAAGTTGCCACCGGAGGCACCGGGCTGCGCAGTAAATTTGCCATAAGTTATGCGCGCCCAGAAGGCGCAGCGCGCGCCATTAAGCGGGTTATGCCCATTTCAAGTGGAAAATCATAAGCACCGCAAATACGCCGTTATTACTGTGGACGCGCCACGAGAGCCTTGCCACTTACTTTGTAATCATGACTAATGCATAATGCAGTAGCTGCGCTACATAAGCGCCCTTCTGGCACGTATGTGCTAGCAGACGGATTACGCATCCTTCGCTTGAGCGTTTTAGTTATTTCAGTTTATACATTGAGAAAACAACCCCGCTTTCAAGAAGATGCGCACGTATCCAATGATGTAACAAGGTAATGCTTATGTGGCGAAGTGAAGCCACACTATCATAGACTTAAATTATTGAATATCTTTAGCGCAGCAGATTTGTTCCTAGATATCATTTTAAGGTGTAAAATAGCATCTTGGAGATTAGGGACATTTAAAGAAGAAAAGTGATTCAACAGAAGAATAGATGTAGCCATGTGCCTAAATGGGAAAATATAGAATCTTTTTCTTTTTTTAGAATCTAGTTTAAGAAATACATGTTGAAAGAATCTATCTCGCATGGCGAATTTTCCAGGCTCTGAGTCAACCCTCATTTTCTAGACTTTTTTTCTACTTAAAAAAATTTACTACATGAGAATCTTTTATCCTTGACACGAAAGCATTATATTATAGAAAATGACGAAAGATTACATAATAGAAGTCTTTATATTGACAATCGGTTACAACTGGAGCAACAGCTAGAGATACGATCGTAAAATTAATAAGCGTCAGTAATACCACGTTAATGTGTTGCAACGCGCAGCATTAGGAATTATAGCAGGAAGCAATTACAAAATATGAAAACTGAAAATCAGAGGTATATTACCATTCACCTAAAAATCCAAGCCCGGAGAGATTAGCCTGACCTACAAGCGAAAGAAATGATAAAAAAGGTGGCAGTGTAGCGCACATAATGTTCTGTAGCAATATGAGGAAACTCTTTAAATGTGCGTATTACTGGAAACGTTTGAGAGAAAATTAAGCATGTCGAGTTGAAAAGAGATTCAAGAGAAAATAGCAAAGAGAACCTGGCGTGAAATTGAAACGTCAGACTTCGTTTTCTTGAAGCTTGTTGAATAACTTGGTGCATATTTACGGCGACACAATGTGGAGGGACGGAAATAAAAATGTCACTGAAATAGAATACGTAGAAAGCACGAAGAGTGCATTAATAGAAATTCTACGCTGGTGGCGCAATATTTTCAGTCTGTTTTGTCAAGGTTGTTGAAGAAAGTTCTGTCGATAAATCAATTCAAATTTCAAAGAAATAATTTTTATAAAGTAGTCTAAAATACACTCTAAACAAATCTTTGGTGATATTTACAATCAGTTGTAGTTTCACCAGCAGTGTATTTTCAAATAACGATAAATGACCTGATATATTATTTACCAATTTCGGACAGGGTTTACAGAGTATTGCTATCATTCCTAAATTAATTTAATGTTTTAGTTTGTTTCATCAAGAACTAAATATTAAAAACTAACTGAACCTTTTCCTTAACTTTGTTTCAAACATACATCAAGAATATCAAGATTGATAATTAAAAGAGTTTGAGAATCAATAGTTTAGCAACTCCGCAGGTGCAACCTTGAAAGTGCACAGAGAGCGGCTGAATCAGTGGGAGTAGACGCTGGAAAGAACACAATAGCGGTTACGTGACCTGCAGGCGTTTATTAGACGGTATAGTTTTGCACTACGTCAGGCGCAGCAGCGAGATAGCAAAGCGATTTGTACGTGCAGCCGCGCCCTGGGCTTCACCAAGCGAAGGTCATATGATTGCTCGACCATCGCAGTGTCCCTATTAAGTTAGGTTAGGTGCTGCCGCTCTTTTGCTCACCTCCTTGCATGTTCAACTTTACCTCGGAATTCGCGATGCGTATGCACCAAAGCATTCCTGCAACTAATTAAATCTCATTGTTATAGCGACTCGAACAAGCTACAAACGCTTCAGGTCGCGCCTGATTCTTTCCACTAGTATCCAGCATGAACTTTACATGAAACAATGTTCCAACAACCTACGTTATCTGCCAATAAATTATTTTATCAACAGTCGCAAAACGTTTTCAATAATAATAAGATTGCAGATAAACAGTGTCGATATATTTTCTGACTTAAGAATACCTCAACTTGAACCTTACTTAACTTTTAATAATAATTATATTAGCTTGAAGAGATTTCTTTGAAATCTTTCCTAACACTCTAATCCGTTCTCATATTATAGACACTACAGCCATTCGAAAGAATATTCCAAAATGTTTCGGTATAATTATGTGATTCTTATCACGAGAAGTTCAACATAAACTTTACAGGAAACAATGTTTAGACATCCTCCTTCTATAACCAATTACTTCCCTTCCATTCTTTTACTGAAGGTTGCAAAATATAAAAGAACATTGAAATAAGTTCAAGTGGTTTATGAATCATCTTTCCTACTCCTGAACATCCACAAAAATTGTAACATAAGAGGTGTCGCTTCAGTTTTAAGAGTCGTTTTCCTTAACCTAAAAGCATCTTAATCCTTTCTTAGCTATTCATAAAAAAATATAAAATAAATCTGAAGAGATTTCTTCGCTATTCATCATAATGCACTAATGATTGTAGAATGTAGATTAACCAACTAAAAATTCGTTCAAGGTTTTGTTATCATGATGCGTCTATTATGGTTAAACATCGTTCATTTGTTAAAAATGATTTGCTGTCAAGTTGATCAGAATCAGAAAATGTCCGAGTTTTTATCACGTCAATGTAGAGCAATAAATTTTTTACAAAGTGATTCTGACAAGAGCAGCTAGAAATAGAATGGACATTAAGAGTAGTGTAGTAAACGACAAATGACAGTGTAATGAGGTTTTTTTCATGGGTATAAAATCACGGTCGACATTCAATCGTATCAACGTCTTGTTGCTTTGAATTTGTTCCTTGGAGAACGCCGGTTGTTACAACCTTCTTGATCGTAATCTCCGAGATTCCATCTCATGTTACACGAAGAAAAACGGTAACCTCCCGTCGCTAGAAAATACAGTAAACATGTAAATTGTAGGGAACTTTTGCAATCGGTGTCGCAGCATGTACTACAGTTGGACGTGGACACATTTAAGAGTGTATCTTATCGCGAAAGTAAAACTATGTAAGAGTTGAGTGAAACTTGGAATGTTATTTGTAACAGGGCTGTTGCTAATTAAAATGAAGATGCTGTTCTGAAAAATTTAAGAGAAAATATGTATCGATAGGAGATACTTTTTATTATACTCATAACCTATTATGTCCCTCCAGGTTGGAAAACCTGATTCTTTTAGAAAAATTCCTAACAAGAGTTAAATAAGGTTAAATAAAAGACTAAAGGTTTTCATAACGCCAATAGTTTGTGTCAAGGATCGAGCAGTGACCTATGTACTTGAGGACAGGGAAGAGGTGGAAGGATGCAGGAAGAGAAGAGAGAATTGCGTTTCTGCGTGACGTGGCTTTTGCAGGCATCACACACATGTTCCCTCTTCAGAAATTGCATACAATAAAATCCATAGGGTCACTTTGAAGTCTTAAATCTATTCGATACTTCTCGCCTCGGAGAGTTACGGACTAACACCTTTGAAACGTCCTCAGCGTGCAGTGTCAAGGTCACTTCGTGAGACCGTGTAGGCGGGGACTTGTCTGTCGAGTCATTGCTTTGATTTATAGTCTCTATAATAATTAATCGCGAAATCGTTATTGAATGCTGAGAAGGATTAATAGAATCAAAGCATTCAATTGTACTAAATGTTGCACTTCAACCAGTTGCAAGCATTTTTTTGACCTTAAGGCTAATACTTAAGTGTGGGCAGACTTATTGTAAATGTATTTCTAATGGAATTTTTCTTCTATATAAATTTGTATTCCTTTCTAAAAGACTTGTTTTCGTCTTTCTTAAGTAAGAACGAATGACGTCATGTCAGACAGACAAGTGAGTCTCGAAGTTAGTATAGTGAACTTTCAGACTGCAGGTCTAAGACAATACTGAGAACTTTTCGTGAGCAACGATGTGAGTCAATGGGTTAAGGCCGTTGTTGCTTTGTATGCTATCTTGTCGAGAAGGAAACTGACTAGACCGAATTACAAGATAGAAATTGTGCAAACACGCGAATCGAGTTAAAAGACCGAACCATCCTCTCTATAAAACACTTCATTATCTCGGGTTCCTATTTTTTCGATAAAAAAATATATAATTTCTAAATAAGGCGATATCTGATGAATAGAAAACAGGAGAACACTTAGCTATCTTTTCTGAGCTGATCTTTATCTAAGACGTAAACGCCTTTCCAATTAACCTCTTGATGTTTCAAGTTTTTACTCAGCAGTAGTAAATTACAAAACCTAGTTTGTCACTCTGCTTAGCAAACAGTAAACTTCTTGCAGATTTTCTTTATATAATGCAAGATTTGAATAAAATATTGGAAGCGTGATTGAATTGGTACTGGGCAGGTGAACTCGATAATTCATTAAAGAGAATGAAGTCAAAAGGCTTAGGACCTTTCGAGGTTAACATTACTCATTGTTTAACATCAGATACGAACAGTAAACAATGGATACACGATCGATAAGAGTCACAACGACGAGCAGACTTCGCGGTCGCCTATGCTGCTCAGTGTTCATTTCACTGGGTGCAGCCTTTTGGCCGACAAGGCTTGGCAGGTTGGAAAGGCTGACAAACAAAGAACGACGTGGCCTCGTCGCCTCATGCGCGAGGAGCGATTAGCGCTAGCAAACGGTCGCGAGGAGGACAGAGAACATGACGAGAGGAGAACGAGAAGGGAGGGACGAAAGATCAGAGTGGTAGCCAGGTACCTGGGTCAGCTGTGGGTCAGAGCCGAGTCACCTGTGGTGTGACCGATGTGAACAACCACAAAAAGCACTCAGTCGCAACAGGTTTCTTCGTCATCCTTCCTAATGCTAAAGCTAAACCTCTTGATATTCTACAACCAACCAGAAAATTTTTCGACAAAAAGATATTCTCTAACCAAAAGATATTTTGACCCTTTCCTTGGAAATAAAAGATTCTTCAATTATTTGAACACATCTTCACAAACCTTTTGGATTTTTAGGAGAAGAGGACACTTGTCAGACAATTAATTACTCTGAAATGGAATTATACCTTTCTGAAATATTCTGGTTACAACATCCGGTTCAGATTCAGTTGTTTTATTGTCACCTGCTTCAGTCCGGAATAATTAATGACGTAGAAGATTATGAAACGAAATTCCGTAGAGGCAGGGACCCGAAGAACTGGGATGACTTCTGTAAATTAACCTGCTAAGAGAAACACGATGTAAATACCGATTGCAAAAGGACGATTTTTAATGGCTCCGCATTCCGAGAGCACCTGTGTGATCCCGGTAGCTTGGAGTTCTAGCGAAAAACGACGGAAAGTGGCATTAGCACCTCGTATTACGCGCACCTTATAAGAAAGAAACAAAAACGTTGTAACCGGCGTAGAATATGGTACAAGATATATGCCAACCTTAAGGTCGCGTGTGTTATCATCTTCTTGTCTGCTGGGTTCGCTAATGTAAACCTGTTCTTTCCAGTCTGAACTGATTTGGATAAAGTGGAGTACAGCAGGATGCGATAAATTACATGCAACATGCATTTTGTGTCAGATTATTTGCATTAGAATTGTTTAATAATGGAGCATAGAAAACATATTATAACTTCCGCATTTTAAAAGCGTTTGAACTTCTTGCTGAGGTCTAATATAGTAAAAACCTTTTCACAGTTATAAATGATAAATCGAAGAAGCGGAAAATAGTTGTTTCTAATAAAAAGTTTTAGGAATAAAATGGGCTTGGATTCAGCTTCAGCCAAAAAGATCAGCTTAATAATGTAAGGTGGAACAAAATTAGGCTGTAAAAAAGGAAGAATTATTTTCTCTCGGTAGTAATCGACACACCTTTGAACTGAAAAAAAAAATCCTAATCACAGCAGGGCACTCTAATTTTCATCACAGACAAAGGAACCCGACTTTTAGTTAATCTAGAAAAAATTAGATACCAAATTAGAACCACCAGTTTTTTCTGTGACATCCCTATAACATTATCTCAAAGGTGCAGTTTTTAACTTTTTCTACTTTAGATCACCTTTATTTTTCGAAATTCACTTTTGGCCCATTTTTATTTTAAACTTACTTTTTCTAGATAAGGCCTATATTTACACTTTAAACAAATATAATTTTGTTCACTTTTCCTGATATTGTCCTCCGCTTATTTGTACTATACAAACTGAATAAAATAGAAAGTTTACATTTATAAATTTCAAATTCCAGCATAAAATTGAAAAGTTTGAAATTTAAACCAATATAGAATCATTTGAAATTAGGGATGACAAAAATCAAAGATTTAAGATTAAATCATAAAAGATTTGGTTACCAATTTAAATCGTTAAACATTGCTGAATCTTAAGATAAGGGACGTAATAATAAAAATTAGAAGTTTAAAGCGTTTAAAATCAAAAGGATTCAAAATTAAATTATATATACTTAAAAGCTCGCTAAATTTAATAATTTTGAACTGGAAAGGTTTTAAACAGTTTGAAACGATTTTAAATTGAAAACATTCAAAATTGAGTCATTTCTGGTTAAAAGTTTGAAAAATTTTTCTGCTTTAGATGACTTTTATTTGTTGAAAAGTAACTTTTAGGGCCTTTTTATTTTAGTTACTTTTTCTTAAATAGGCCTATATTTACACTTTTTAAAATTAAAGTTCAGAGTTTGAAACAGTTTGAAACAGTTTGAAATTTAAAACAGATAGAATCATTCAAAATTATGGATTGCAAATTTCGATTAGAAAGTGTTAAAAATCAAGGATTTTATATTAAAATATGAAAGATTTTATTTGAAATTTGAGTCTTTAAAGATTATTCAATCTTAATTGAAAAATCGTAATAATGGAAATAAAAATTTTGATTCCGCAATTAAAAGAATTGCAAAAAAAATAATGTTGAGTCAAATATTTTCAAAATTGTATAATTTTGATAATAAGTTTGAACACAGTACATTTCGAATTGAACAATTTGAAACTGAAAGGGTTAGAAATTGATATGTGAAATGTCGCTGAACTTTTAAATTCTGAGGGTTTAGAATTTAGATTTTAAACTTCAAATTTTAATTATTTGAAGAATTTTCAATTATGCAATATAGAAGGCTTCAAATTTCAATCATGCAGTTTAGAAGACTTATTACTGAAAGGGTTTGTCTTACGGAATGAAAACCAAAATTATTAATTACTAAGGTTTCGATTTTGAAAGTCAATAATTTGAAATGCTTTTCCTTTGAAAATCGTCTACTTTGGAAGGCTTGAAATTAGGATTTATTTAATTTTAAAAGCTACTACTTTCAAATTGAACAACTTATATGTATCCATACTAACTCAAGATTATCGTTGTTTTAAATAGAAATGATAAGACCTTGATTTTTAGTACCTCCAATTTGAAGTTTTTAAGCGTACAATTATTCAATTTTAATTACTACCGCAAAACTGGGCTAAGCGGAACAAAAAATGGGGAAAGTGGAATCCAAGAAATCTTGAATTTCGCAAATTATAATAATTTTCCTCTTTAAAAAAACCGGTGAAGACCCTGTTCGGCAGGGATGACCGCTTTTGACGTATTTGGCTATTTGACCTACTCTTCGTGACTGACACTGTCAGTCATGTCAGTCAATGACTGAATTCTAATGAGCCCTCCTCTAGGAGTCTAGGGCAGGGCTCACCACTTTCAGCAGATGTTGGCTGCCACTAATTATTTCTGTCATTTCTTTCTTCGGTTTCCAGTAATCCTGGAAAGGGTTACGGTCGTTACGGCCACGGCTCGTTGCGGCTCATTGTTTACACCGAAGGGATTGATTGTTTTCTACTTGAATTCACAACACATTTAATTTTTTCATTTCAAACTGTAATTTACCGTGAAGGATTAGGGACCAGTCGAACGAAAAGATTTATAAGGACCTGTTTGACCTAGTCTTGTGGCTGCCTTCTGGAGAGCCCTGCTGCAGGGTAAAGTGGGACACCCAATAATCTTTGCATTTCAGGACTTGCTATTGCTTTCTTTGATTAAAAACGGGTGTCCAGTTTAGCCCCGTGTTAAGGTGCCTAATGCCTACTATGCAGAATAGGAAAATCAATTTTCGAATTTGTTTTCTTATCTGCACAATAAGGCAACAGTGAAGAGAAACACTGTAGAATATAGAAACTTATCAGACTATTGATACACGAGGTATGTACCTGAAGTCTTCTATTATCAGTGATCGAAAGACGGCCTCAAGAACGTCGACGAGGAAGACACGGGTATCTTGGCATGCCGAAAAGCGTGACCGATCTCTCCGGATTACGATTTCGTTCGGTTCGATACGTATGTCCAAGAGAGGTCTAATTAATCGCGTGCATGTCCTATAGCTACTATAAGCGTATAGGTGAGGTTACATCGTATTCGAGGCACGGGTGAGAGAACGATAGACCACCCACGACAGGACCCCATCTGCTCAGTAACTTGAATTAGCGACTTAACGTGCCCTCGAGAGTCAACTGATCGTTAGAAGAGGATGATTCGCTCAAACAAACGTGAGAAATTTCAAGATCGATTTACCGATTTCCCCAGAATTATCCCCAGCTCATAAATTATTTCTTACACGTGACAGTTTTTTGTTTAATAACATTAATTTGCTCTCACTTCTATACTGGTGTGCAAAACAATAAGAGGGGTAACTTCATTTGAGATTTGGCACCTGATTCAGAATTGCTTCAATATATTTCAATGGGAAATAATTAAAAATTCGGTGCCAAATCCCAAATGTAGATAGCGGTTTTCTTTTTTTTTTGCATGGCAGTATACTACTATGGTTTTACTAATTTCTTGGTTCAGGTTGAAGCTAATGTAACTATTTTCTCACTATTCCTCTAAAACTATTTTCAGAACATTTTAAGGAATTTTCAAAAACTTTACGAGATTTCAAACATTTTAGCAAGATTCCAAGGGAATTTAAAGGATTTTAACTGACTTCAGGGATTGAAACAGATTTTATAGGGGTTTCCAAATTTCACTGTATATAAACAAATTTCAAGGAATTTCGGAGAATGTCGAAGATTTCAAGAAGTTTCATCTGATTTCAAAATTTTAAGAGAAGTTAGAAGTTTCATAATAATTTTCGGGATTTTAAAGTATTTTAAGGTTTTACTAGTCATGCGCGATTTTATAGAATCTCCAAGGATTTTAACGATTTTAAAATATAAATAGATTTCAAATGCTTCGAATGATTTTAGGATATCTCAAAACATTTCTGTATAGAATAAAATTTTACGGGATTTCTACAGATTTTATGGTCTCATAGGATTTCAAATATTTAAACATTTTTTAAAGAATCTTACAAGATATTTAAGATTCCAAAAGGTTGAAAGGGATTTCACAAGATTCAAAGGATTTTAAAGAATTTAATGGATTTCAAAAGATTACGAAGAATTTTATGAGATTCAAATGAATGTCTTAAGATTATCAGGCCTCACAGTCCCTATGGGATAAAATATAGGGACCAAAGGGTACTTTTTTCACGCTCAAAGGATAAAAAATTCAGGATAAATTAATAAAATTTCAGAACAATTCAATTTAAATTTAAAAGAATCCAAATAATTGAAAAAAAAATTTTTAAATAAAAAAAGTCCATTGATTTCCGTAAAATTGGAATGAATTTACAGGAATTTAAGGTAAACGAGAAGAATTCGATGGAATTCACAAAAATGCAAGGTGTATTAAAAAATCAAAATGAATTGAAAGCGATTTAAAGATATGAATAAACTTAATTCAATTCAGTAAATTTGAAATGAGCTTAGAAAAATTCAAGGGAATTAAAAAGAATTAAACGAAACATTTTTTTAAGAAGCAATTCTTAAGAATTAAAGTATCAATTAAATAAAAACTTTAAAAAGATTTTAAAAAAATGCATCGAATTAAAAGTTAATTTAGAAGAATTCAAGTGAATTAAAAAAATTGAAGAGAATTCCAAAGAATTTAAAAGAATTCAGGGTGAATTAAAAAAAATTTAAATCTCTTCAAATCTTTGAAGCCCTACTAATTTCTAACCAAAGAAGTGACTAATGACTACAAAAAAATTCAAGTTGAATTTTAAAAAAATCAAATAATTGGAAAAATTGTATAAATTGAAAAAAAATGCAATTGGTTACAATAAAAATTTGAGTGAATTTATGGAAATTTAAGGGAGATGAGTAGAATTATATGAAATTCATAAAAAAAATCAAGCTGAACTAAA
>CAKNWT010283907.1:0-18263 GCA_932066315.1 Andricus coriarius | reverse complement strand
AACCATTTTTTTTATTGTTTAAACAAATATAATTTGTTTAAACAATTATTTTTCCAAAAATATTTTTTAAATCGTATTTTCTGTATTAAACATAATATTGTTTAAACAATTTTTATTCGTTCAAGCAGTTTACTATTTAAAAATGTAGATCAATAATATAAAATATTACACATGGACTTATTTTTGTAAATATATTTTAAAATATATTTTTTGTATCTTCCAGTATGTCAGATTGATATTCACAAGACTTTCAAATGCTATAATGAAATATAATCTAAATCCATTTCATATGCAGTCTAATTACAACGCTGATCACAAAATATTATTTTTTGGCCGAAGACAATGTTTTTTTTCTGATATCTGGAAACTGTTTTCTATAATTTTTTATTACTTGCAGTAAGTACTGTTTTTGTTCCTCATTTCTTGTTATCAAGCAGTTAAAGTCCGATACTAATTTAACACCTCTTTCAGCAGTATCATTCACTACTGTTAAATGTTTAACAGTTGTTAAGCTTCTCAAGTTATCTTCGTTCCTTATCCATTCTGATGGGTTTTCTTTCTCTTTGGTTCCAGACGTTTGATATTTTCGTCACTTTCTTTATCTTTCTTCGATAATGCCTTTACAATGATGTTCTTCTTTTCTACAGGTATTTCCTCATCAAAAAAGGCCAGTGCGCTCTTTCTGGTACGAGATACAAGAGATGTCCGCTAAGTTTTTGCAGAACCGCTTTGGAGATTTCTTTGTCATGTTCTGCGAACTTGTGAGCCTTCTTGATCAAGATCCTGTTCCTTCAGTTCAAGATCCTGAGTAGGCGCTTTAGCAGCACGTGGGGCTTTGAACCTCATTTGAACATGAATACGCACTATAAAAATAAAAACTTCATGGCAGGACTTTAAATCACTTGCAGACATGGGATATTCTTCCCGAAAAAGGAACATTTTTAGCATGCAAATAACTTTTGCCATAAACCTGGCCTGATGCATTGCTCCCGGAATACGAAAAGATATTCCTCGTAGTGGTATTTCTCTCCAGAAAAAGAGCAAAAGTTCCAAGAATTCTCGGTAGTCCTCCCTGCAGTGCTTTCCCTGAAGTTTTTCTCTTAAAAAAGTGACAATTTCGTCAGTTTCACCTTCCAAAGCATCTCTCAGAAGTTGATCTTCTATTCCAAATTTATATTTGCTGAGATCTATAGTATTCCAGGAATCTTGGAAACTCTTGAAAATTGGCACGGTAGGACCTGACGTTTAGCCAAACTTTACCTCAAAAACAGCTCTCAGCTGTATTTCCGCAACATGATGTCGACAAGCTAAATATAAAAGATCTCGTCCCATAGCTTTTTCCAATAATCGACAAACACCGTTGCATAAATCTGATACGATATCTTCCTTTATGGTGTTCAGCGACCTCGAAAACCTTCAAAACCTGGATAAAATTTTGTTTCCTTTCAAACAGTTGAAGGGTCGAGGAAAAAATTGTTTGAAATTGACTTTCACACATTTTTGGACTCCTCAAACAAACGCCGTTTCGAGGGTGTAAACTAACAAATTTTTTAAAAATCTTTTAATTTCTTTCAAATTCATCAAAGTCAGTCAAGGTCCTAACCCAAGGGGTACCGAGCGAACCAGAGGGCCTAACCCCACGATTTTTTCATTCGGTTTTTCTAGGTTTATTCCCAATTTATAGGTATGTGGTGTCATTTAGCGTGCCTAGGTTGTGTCCACGAAGTAGTGTAAGGAGATCCAACTCTAATATAAGGATACCCCACATTTTTCCGTGCCCACTTCCTATAGCATACACACAGTATACCAGATTACGTATTGTAGCGCCTCTCAGGACAAAATTTGAAACTGTTGAAAACCAACTCTAAAACCTATGTTATAACGGTTTCCGTAAGAGGCGCTAGAACACGTAATCCGAAGTGCTATAGGATGTGGGCACGGAAAAGTGGGAGTACAATTTTCCGAAATGGCCCATAGAGTTGGATCTCCTTATACTACTTCGTGGTTGTGTCAAAGGATTTGGAGGAACTAATCGCGGTCGACATTATTGATTTTACATCATAAGTTGCACGTGTAGATCGATAAGGAGAGCGAGGTAAGTAAACATTGTTTTTCCTTTTGTTTCCAATTTTTAAAGTAAGTCTCACGGTCATTTTGAATCTTTGAAATATAATGTTTTCAAAATTTCTATATTTTTGAGAATTTCCAATAATTTAGTAACTTTTCAATGTACAGACATTTTTTCAAATCGAATATTTTAATTAAATTAGTAGCTTCTTCAATCTGCAGTATTTTGTGCGTTTTCCAACGCTGTACAAAAGTGCTCCCTACATTTCTTCAAGTGGATTTTCACATGAAAATGAGTAAAAATCTTGCAAAATGATCTCATGTGAAAATTTCTCTCTGAATGACTTAACTGCCACTTATTTTAGAGTGACATTCCACGCTTAAAAATAAGTGGAATTCACTCATGTTTAAGAGTGAAATATTACTCTGAAATAAGTGGATTTTCACTCATTTAGAGTGACATTTTCACTGAAGCTAGATTTGCAGGACCTTCTCTCATATTGAGTGAATTTTTCACTCGAAAAGATGTAAAGGGTGCCTGTTCTTTTCACTGCCGTCAATGTTTTGAAAAATATTTTTCTACCAGTGTATAAAAATCTTGTGCATTTTTTGTTACTCTTACAGGAAAAATCATTGCGGATTTTGACTTTCCGCGGAGAAAAAAAAACTATGTCCGTCGAATGATTGAATTCATTTCGGTCGAGCATCGTCAATATCACAAAAATTTGTTGTAGTTGAAGATATTCCAAAGATATAGTCCAATTCGATTATTGTGATCAATATACAAATAGCGCAAATTCATTTTTTACCTAATATCTGAATCTTAATCACAAAAATCATTACTATTTTCAACAGCAATAACAATGAACGATATCAAAATCAATAATAATATAACGAAAATAAAGTATCACTCAATATAATAGATCAGGCTCAGAAAAATGTACTAGACAATAAATAATTAATTGTTCACAACATAAGAAATATATTCATTGAAAAATTATTATTTTATTTGCTAGTATTTATTTATAGAATTGCACCGCAGACCAGGCGGAACTAACCCGTGCAGAAATCGCCCGATTTAGTACGTGATACCGATCTGGCCCCGATCGGGATTCCCGATCTGGCCCTGATCGGTAGAACTCTATGGCCCATACTTGGGCCAGGCCGGGCCAGACCGATTTCCTACTGAAGCGCCACCTCCATGCGCTCACAGAATTAGTGCTGGTTATTGTTTTTAGACAGTGCTGTGAAATTCGAATATTACTCGTTTATAATATTCTGTTGATTATTGAAAATGCCTCATGCGAGTACGCCACGTGTTCGGAGGTACCGAGCACTAGCCAGTATAACTCGAAACCTGCGTGAGGAAAATGAAAGTAAGTAATTACGATCTGCTGCTCATTAAAACCTAACCTCAAATAAATTAATCATCAATTAAATTGTCTTTTCAATAAATATAAATAAAATTATTATAGATGGTAATGTAAGTGATCCGGAAGTGAATATTTTTCAACCCGTTCAATTGATGAATGTGGACGAGCCGGGAAATTTGGATCGACTTGAAAATCAATTTTCGGCTGACATCAACGCAGATTCAGAATTCTAAGCAACATTGGAACAATTATTGGAAATTCCAAAGATTGGGGTTGTCGTCGAAAATAGAGGACCCCGCACTAGTTTCCTCTGTTTTATAATTTATAAATCTTTCTTTATTCACGAAATCCATCAAATGGATTATACGGTATATGGTAATGAGACTGATCGGGTACCGATCGGGTTTCCCGATCGGGAATCCCGACCTGGCCCCGGTCTGGGCGTGTGTTTCATCCGCGATCTGGCCCCGCTCGGGGCCAGATTGAAATTTCTGCACGGGAAGCCGAGTGAATGCTTGCTGCTCGGGGTTAGGCTCTTTTGATCGCCAGTACCCCCTTGGGTTAGGCCTGTGCTTAACTTTGATGTCTCATAAATTGAAAACTATTTTACGGATTCGCATGAAATTTTAAAGAACAACGTTCAAGAGTGGAGATTATCGATCATATATAGGCAATATATTTTTTTCGGTAATCTCGCAAAATACAAACGTTTTTCTGGCGTCCTGGAAAATTTAGAAAAACGGGGTTAGGCCCTTTTGTTCCCCGACCCTTTAGTTATTTTATTGAAATGCGAAAAGTAATTTAAATCTTTTAGTCTATCATGGAAGAAACATCTCGTTTATAAGAAATCTTGCTACTGAAACGTTTTTTACTTATCAAGCTATAATTTATCTTTTACTCATTAAAGAATTAATAAAGACATTTCTTGGCATTTTTGGTAGACTTTACTAACTATTTTATGGACTGCAATGAACAGTCTTTAATATTGTGAATAATTCTATAAGTTATTAATTCCACTTCCGCTTTTATAGAATATTTTAATGATTTCAAACGAATACGAATGATTTCACAATTATTTCAAAGATGTTAAACTATTTCCGAAGGTTATTTTTTACAACGAGTGTATGGAAAATTCGTTATTCGGGGTCGTGGAGCATGAGCGAAATCCCAACAATGTTGCGGTATTTGAGGTCGATTCGTTTTTTCTCCCATATTATCCAAAGACGACGCCATTTTACAAACTGAATTGAAGTTGGCTGCACATCTCCAAGCACACATTCAGAATATCGCATTTTCCGGACACGAGTTGTGGAAAAAGGAATTTAGTGAGAGATACTTATTGAAAATACTATACTGTCAGAAAATATTTCGTTGAGATCAAATCTTCAATAACTTAAAGTAAATAATAAATAATTAAATAAACCTTACCCATTTCTTCTATTTCTTGACGTGCACGCTTTTTCCTACTTTCCAACACTTCCGACAGAGCGTCCAATCGTTCTTCTCATTTCTTCTCTGATACTTTCGTATAGTTGAGTACCGAAATAAGATGTTCTTCTCGCTCTTCCTTCCTTTGATTCCTTAAAAATGTTTTGGCATTCTGTAAGACTCCGTTATCCTCTAGTACTCCTTGTTTTGCAATATCAAAAAGCTGATCCAATTTTGTTTTAAAATCTCCTTCCTTCTTCTTTTGAGCTGGTGTATCATTTCCTGCTCTCTTCTGGATATCTCTATATTCCTCATATAAACTTTCAACTTTATTCACACATTTTGGCTGATTTCCTGTAGGGATCCACGCTTTTGCCCAGAAAAGTTTAACTTAATCAAAGACCAAATGAGCACTTAATCTCAAATTAAGTTTTACGCATCTCGTATTGTAGAAAAAAACTTTCAGCACCTGAAGATTACTTGGAATTTCGTTCCCAATAATTTGCTGATCTTCATGATTGATCAAAAATAGTTGTCTCAAACTTGAAGTTTATGGAATCTCGACATCTTTCTTTCAAGAAAACCCATTAGAATGGATGAAGAACGAAGATTACTTGAGAGGCTTAACAATTGTTAAACAATTAACAGTAGTGAATTATACTGCTGAAAGAGGTGTTAAATTAGTATCGGACTTTAACTGCTTCATAACAAGAAATGAGGACCAAAAACAGTACTTACTGAAAGTAATAACCAATTATAGAAAGCAGTTTCCGGATATCAGAAAGAAAAAAATTGTCTTCGGCAAAAAAATTATGTCATCAGCGTTGTAATTAGACTGTATATGAAATGGATTTAGATTATATATTTCATTATAGCATTTGAAAGTTTCATGTATATCAATCTGACATACTGAAAGACACAAAAAATATATACTAAAATATATTTACGAAAATAATTCTATGTGTAATATTTTATATTATTGATCTGCATTTTCTAATAGTAAACTGCTAGGGAGAACAAAAATTGTTTAAACAATGAAACGAAGTTTTTAACAGATTTTACTACCCCTCGAAATCATTAAATATTATGTTTAATTCAGAAAATACGATTTAAACAATATTTTTGGAAAAATACTTGTTTAAACAAATTATATTTCTTTAAACAATTAAAAAATGGTTAATATATTCTTACTACACACTATGCAGTCAGACAAATAATTATATGTATTTTATTTTTTTAATGTTATCGACAAAAAACTGCTTAAGCAAATCAAAATTGTTTGAACAAATAGAAATTTATTAAACATTAAAAGATATTATCAAAATTATATAATTATTCAACAAAAAGTAGCATAGGATACTAATTTGAGAGAAAACTGGACATCTCTGGGTCAATTTTTAGAAATTTCGAGAATAAACAATATGTAATTGTTGAAATAATTACATAATGTTTTTAAAAAATTTCCTACTCCAAAAAATTACAAACTATTACATTTGAATCAGAAAACACTATAATTTTTTACATTTTTTGGGAATAAATAATTGTTTAAATAATTTACATTTGCTTAAACAATTAAAAATTGTTTAGAGAGGCATAGGAAATATTCATATTGTCCATTAGTGATTATTTTGATAAAAAAGACGTCGGAAATTGCTAAAAAGTAACAATAATACGTAAAAATGTCGTTTTTTGATTTTTGGGTCATATTTGGGGCGCTGTGGGGGCGGGGTAAGGGTGGGGTAAAAATAAAAGTTATAAGTATGGGCTTATTTCATAGGTACTTCTCTTCAATCCCTAAAAAAGTTGGCACGTTTCGATCAAACCCTGAAGTGTGAGTTCAATTTTTCGAAAATAAAAAATTTACCCATGTTAATTGAATGGGGGTTTGAAGTGCCCGGTGGAACGTGTTATTATTCGAATTTCGAAAAAAAAAATTTAGGAATTTTTTTTCAGAAATTGAAACTTGGGGGGGGGGGCTACTTGCCCTCTAGGATGAAAAAAAAATTCGCAATGCATTTTTGGACCACCCTAGTGTGGATGTGTGGATGTCACACTTTTTTGAGAACACGATAACTTGAAAATGGTTGCAGATTATTATTATTATTATTTAGATGCAACTGGAACGTTTACGTCATCCAATTCTGCTCCTTCTGTCCTAGAACGTAAGCAAGAGCGGGAAATTTACGCGAGAGAACATCGTTCAACACTGTTCCTTGGAGTCAGGTCTCTAGTCGCGAATGACCTTACGCGGCAGACGGGACAGTTGGAGATGAAGGTTTCACCTCTGGATACTTTTTTAGAGCTACCAATCTTTGTAGAATGTTATGAGGAACAGTGTCGGACCAACTGAAGTGATCCCAGAAGAACAGCCTTTTATATCCGGTTTGCGATGGAATGAGCCTGACGCTGGAAAGCCTGAATCTTGTTGATTCTTCCTCCCGTTTCTCCCGCCCGTTTTTCTTCCTCCTTTGTCGTGATATTACCATCAGCTAGTGCCGAGAATTCAATCACGTAAATGATCTTGGTCTTCAGATCTTGGAGGACAATATCAGGCTTTGTAGCACTGGTACATTGAGTGGTGGAGAATGGGAAATTCCAGTAGATCTTACACTGATCATTCTCCACAACGGACTCGAGTACCCCCTGGCCTTATGGCAAGACGGGCAATAGATCAACACCATAGAAGTGCCTAAGATGGTAATATACTACTTTTAGAGCCGCATTGTGTCTCTCGATGTACCCGTAACGTGCATACTATGAGCATCCTCTGAGAACATGCCCAAGTGTTTCTAGCTCTTGCTTACACGCTCGGCAGTTAGTATCGTCTACAGGTATATTCATTATGCGCTCTTGGTAAACTATGGTGTCTATAACGTCGTCTTGACAGGCAAAAAGAAATCCCTCAGTCTCCGATCTCAATCCAGCAGACTTGAGAAACATGTTGGACAGAACCCATTGAGAGCTCTTCTCTACGTATGATGCTGTAGAATTTACCATGAAGGGGCTTGTCAACATGTTATCGTAGTAGAAGCGTATGTTCTGCTTCCTGTACATGACTTTTGAGCACCAAAGGTGTTAGTGATGCTAGGCCATGTGTAGTGTCGCTGGAATCAAATAAGAGGCCAAGCTCCTCTGCGGCCATATCTGCGGCACGGTATAGAAACGCCGCACTATTTAGAACTGAGCAGGCTGTAGCCAGAACCGTTCTTCGATGAAGACACTCCAAGCTTAGCAAACCTCTACCGCCTTTATCTCGAGGTAGGTATATTTGAGGTACGGAAGATCTAGGATGATGACTTCGATGGATTGTCATCATCTTGTGTGTGCTTCGGTCAAGTTGTTTCAACTCATCGACGTTCCATTTTACTGCGCTAAGTGTGTAGAGCAGTATAGGAACGGCCAGCCTATTGCTCGCCTGGATCTTATTCTTTCCAGATAATTCGGAAGCCCCAATTTTTCTGAGAATTTGGCGATACCTTTTTACACGGGTCGTTTTTAACACACCAAGATGTTGAATGGTATTTCCGCCTATGAGTTGAACATCCTGATCGTCACGCGATGGTATAGTTTCTAGTCTTCCTTGGTTTAGGTGGACGCAGGCACACTTGTCCAGTCCAAAGCTCATGCCAATCACTTCAGAGTACCTATTCACCGCCTCCACAAGGATGTTAAGATCCTCTTTCGAGGAAGCAAAGAGTTTAAGGTCGTCCATATATAAAAGGTGGTTGACCTTATATTATCTTCTGTTCGGTGGGCCACATAGGTATCCCGAGCTTTTGCGTCGGAGGACAATAGATAGAGGCAATAGGGAGATGCAGAAAAGTATCGGACAAAGTTATCACAAATTTTGTCTGCTACAAGAGCATAAGATCTTTTATGCATCTCACGATTCTTGAATGCACCTCCAGGCACTCAAGGAGCTTATTAAGTAGCGCATGGTTCATGTTATAGAATGCCTTACGGTAGCCAATACAAGCCATAGACAGATTGCGTCGATACCTGATCGTGTCTTGGGTAATACACCTGTCTATTAACAGCTTCTCCCTGCAACCTGCCAGCCCTCTCTTGCATCAACGTTGTTCAATTATTGCACTCCATACCGGTTCGATAGATGTTAATATCCTCTCTTTGAGGATGTCAGTGAATAGCTTGTAGCTGGTGTTTAAACAAGCTATGGGCCTGTAGTTCTGTGAACTTAACAAATCTCCGATCTTAGAGATCAATACTGTGCGTTCTTCCACTAGCCACTCCGGATACGGTTATTCTCCGATTAAGAAAGTAGTAAATACACGAGCTAGATCTTGGTGCGTAGAAGTGAACTTCTTCCACCAAAAGTTGTTGATTTTATCTGGCCCTGGCGCTGAAAAGTTCTTAGTTCTAGCGATAACTTTCTTCACTTCGTCAGCAATAATTAGAGGACACTCTTTCTCTGGAGCCTGCAACCTTTATTTTTCGCAAGAGTTACGAAAGAGTGCTATATCTGAAGCGTCTTCATTTAGCTGATAAGTGTCTCCATACACTTTCTCCCAGAAGACTTGAATCTCTTCTCGACTAGGCGGATTTTTAACGGCACGTGACGTTTTATTGAACAGATGGGAAAAATGAGTAGAAAAAGTTGAATTTTCCTGAATCGATTTTAATCGCCGTTCAAGGCGCAGAGGTTGGTTTCATGCTAATCGCGTTAATTTTACTCTTGTTATTTTCTTGTCATGTCCATGTCTTGCTACCGTATTGCCTATGTGCACGTGAATGGGTGGTGCCACGGTGGCGACTAACGGAATTTTTCCCGCGCGACGATCGGCTGTGTCACTGGGCAATAAGACGTGAAAAAGTGTAAAAATAGTTGAAAAAATTGTGAAAGTTTGAAATAGTTAAGCGAAAATGGAAAATACATGAAAAAAGGTAAGAAGCAATGGCTTAAAAAATAAGTAATAACATAATATATGTCAAAAAATGTGGTTTAAGTGTTTTAAAAAATGTGAATATTACAGATGGATCTGTGTTTAAGAACAGGTTTCGAGCCAGTCAAGCATTTAATTAATTTTACACTGATGACTATCGAAAAAGGAAAACAATTGGCTGAAACTAATGTCATTAAAGTTGAATAATTGAAGTTATATTTTTTCCTTATTTTATTTTATTATTTATTCAAAATACAATTAATCAATCAATTCCTAACCTCTGAAAATAATTCCGAGTGCAGTTTTTGATTTTTTTTAAATATACATATTAGTTTTAGAGAAATATCTTATGAATTTGAATTTAATGATTGATTTAAATTTGATGAGTTAGTTTAAGTCAAAGGCCTATTCACTGAGAAATCAGGGAATCAGAAAAAAATGAATGATTCCTTTGTGACTCCTATGATTGCCCATTGATTGCTCCAAAGAATCCGCTTCGGACTTCGCTTGAATGGCAGCAACGCCGTGAAACTGTCGGAAATTTGCTGAGAAAATAAACTTTTGAAATTTCCATAAAATCATCCGTTATTCTGTCTTTTCATATTTGAAGAAAATTTTAATTAGATCTACTAACATATATTAATAATTCCCACTTAAAGTAAAAAAAAAATGTAATAGGTACACCTGTTGAATATAGATCATTTACACGTAATATTTCGTAATTTTTGGTTATTGTAACGTTAACTTTAAAAGATTGCAGGTAAAAAAAATGGTTTAGAACTCCTTATTATACTTGAAAAATAACCTACTTCGAAATAATTTATTCCGACACCCTAAGCTAGATCTCTCTGTATGATTTTAATTGAAATCAATAATTAGTTTAGAGAGGTTATTACATATATTTTATATTAGGTATTTTTTAGTAAATCTTTTTAATTCTATAAGATGGTGTTCGCATTTACTACTTATTCAATATTATTTCTGTTCACATTAAATTTCTGTCAAAAATATTCACAATTTTAATACATTTAGAATCACATAATATGCTAAATATAATGCAGAACCAAGATTCCCCAGTGACTGCTCTGGGATTTCTCAGTGAATAGCCACTCGGTTGAAGTATATTTTTTTAACAATTTCAATATATGTTAACAAAAGAAAAAATATTAATTTAGCATCTCTGAGCAAAAACAAAACTTATTGTTTTTTGCACTTTTTTCGTAGGATATATTGGCGATTCTCCACAGACAGGGAATTTTTGGCAAGGGCAACTTTTCTTGGAAAAATAAAAAAAAAATTTTTTCATAATGGTTAGGTACATTGGCCTTAAAGAAAGGGACCCTATGAATAATGACGCTTAATTCTCACTTGAAGGACCTGCAGCACATAAAAACGATTTCAATTTTTGATTTTCCAGGTGCTTTTCTCTCATTGTATGTATACTGTAAAATATTAACACATTAAACGTAGTATGTCTGAGAAGAGTAGTTTTCTTTAAAAAATGCAAAGTTTTTTCAAAATTAAACTTTTTTGTCTTCAAATTTGAAATATTTCTTTTAGTTTTACGCTTATTATTCTAAATTATAAACCTGATAATTGTAAAAGTATAATACGTGACAAGAAAGAATTTTAGCTTGCTCAGCTCTTCTCGCTTTTAACCATTTTTATTTTTCATTGACATTCGGAGAGTCAGATGAGTTACTCTTATAGCGCGTCATTCTGATTAATTTCAGCTTTATTTCAGGCTTCAGGTTTAATATAATGAAACGTCTTCTTGATACTGAGATATAGAATCCATCTCGGAACACGAAACTATCCCAGTGGGCACAAAATTTGGCGACGTCTTTACGACATTGTTACGACATCTTTACGATATCCTATGTCCATGTCGTTTGTAACAGAATTGTTACCATTAAAAGGAACTCGGGACGGCCCTGCATGAAAGGGTTGCCGGGCCGCACCCGAGATAAGGCGGCAGCCCCCGAGGGGCCCCGAAGCCCGCGACGATAACGAGTCCCGTCGCGTCGTCTTCAGTCTTGCTCCGTCGCTAGAACCAAAATCCGTTCACGGTAGTCTTGTCTCGTCATTAGGAGCGAATCGCTCTCTTGCACCCTCTCTGCAAAACGCAACAGTGATCTTATTTCGGGAAATACCCAAAGTGCCTCCTGGGATCGACCATCAGCCGCCTCCTGGGAAACCACTCTCCGACGCCGATCCTCTGCCGGACTCAACTCGTCGTCCACGGGTTTCAGACCCTGTTTCTCCATTGATGCCTGATCACGGGCCATCGGCTTACGCCAACATGTAAGTGACAATAAATGTCATTGTTTCTTAACCATTCGGAGTTTCATTATGTCTCTACCCTCTCTCGGTTTTCCTCTTCCTATTTCCCCCCTCGGAATTACCACGTAATACCACCATGAAACCTGCCTAGACAACTGATTTTTTTTGTGTGCCAATGATTTATGGAAATTGATTTATATGTGCAATGATAACTTGTATTTGATTTATTGTTTATGATTATGTGCTATTTATTACTGACAATGATGTGCCATTTATACATGTAATAACATGCTGCAATATTTTTCGAGACCTTTCGGAAAAGATAAAAATCCCGAGAAAAGTCAAAATAGGTATAAAGCCGAAACCGAAAACGGAAATTAATTAAAAATATTTCACTTCTAAATTATTAAAATGGAGGTGAAATCCAGGAAAAATAAATCTAGAATCGATCTGTGAAATAGAAAGGATCTTGGAGGGAATCATTATATTTTTGTTTGGAAACTTAAAAAATTGACGTTTTAAAAATAATTAGATTCATAAAAAAACAACAGGAAATTGTTAAAGGGTAATCTGTAAGGGGAAAAACATATTGAATTTTATTCTTGTTGGATATTGCTAACGTCGAACGAAACGAATCGTTTAAGCGCATAAACAAGTTCGCACATACAGCAAGCAATACTCGCGAGTCGCGGCAAGGTCACGCGACGTATATAGTAAACAAAGAGTCTTAGGAAGAAAATAAACACATTTTCGAACCCGAGAATAGGGTTGTTTCACAATTTTAGATAAAATAATATTTTAATAGATAATTTTAATCTAAACTCAATGTGCGTTCTAAATTTTTTTTTCTGTTGAGTCGTTCAACAGAAAAAAATTATTAAAAATTGAAGGCGGGAAAACACTTATTCAAATTGGTGTCACGTGGATGTCACGTGACTCATAGGTTCTCATAATTAACAATGTGACGATGTGGCTTTGATGGAAAATGGAAACGATGGAAACTAATGAAATTTATGATAAAGAGGTTATGTCACCTAACACTTTCATTTCCACTCGTCGTATTTCTGCACTTGCGAAATCACAATCACCATAAATATCTCTATTTTCGGGAAATTTCTGCTATTGGCTTTTACGAAACCATCCTTTGACATTTGTTTAAACAATATTTTGAGACTTCTATTTTCGACGTGCAGATAACCAAAACAAAACATCGGCACAGAAAAAGATATTTGAGAATCACTGACACATAAGCTGTGATTGGTGGAAAATCCGACCCCTTTGACGTCAGAGGGGCCCTCCAATCGAAATCGTGATAGAAAATTCATATTTCAACATTAAATTAAAAATAGTAAACAATACGTAACAAATATTTTATGGGTGTTTTTAAAATTAGAATTTTATAAACTAATAAGATCCATTCATTGGAAAAGTGATATCTGACTTTGGAAACAACCCTATTAATTGAATACCTAATTAAAATTTTAATTGAAATATCTCGAACGAAATCGGAATTTTAAATTATAAACCCACATCAAACAAATATACAGGGTGTCCTTTCCATACAAATACGAACTTAATAAATGAAATTGTGATCAGGAAAAATTAAAATCACAATGCCGAAACCTATAGTCATGGAAAACGAACACGATAACTTGGATATTGAGGGTGCTGTCTCACTTTCAATACAAGATAATGATTTGAATAAGATCGCGACGAAACCAATAATTAGAAAAATGGTTTCGCTCACACCCCAAAATTTGGGAGCAATCCCAAAAACACTTAACAGATCTATAGGTCGCGGTAGAGGGTTCATTCGAAAAAATATCGAATCACTCGGTACAAACAATAGGACAAACCAAGACAGATCAACTCAAAATACTCAAACTAACGAAACCTTTGACCCCATCGACGATACACTCTTTTGGGATCACGAAGATCTACCAAACCCAGACAGACCATACAACAAAAACAAAACAAAGCCAGAAATAAACAATGAAACATTTTAATGCGATTCATTCCTCGAAAATAATATGCGTTTTATTTTAGAAACCGACGAACTTTTAGAAAGCGTAGAATTTAACGAATTTATGAATCAACAAAAGGAAAGATTCTTTACAGAAAGGGAAAAAAGGGCAAACAATTTAGGGATTAGACTAGATCCGCCAGCAAATAGCTCATTTGAACTGAGAAATAAAATAATCAAACCAAATGTCGGGAAAAATAGAAATGAATCTCATAACAGACATTCGGTCCATTTTGATTTAAGAAAAAATTCACAGGAACATAATCACAATAATATTGAAAATCCTAGTAGACTGAGACATAATAATTTAAAATTAAATAACTCAGACGACAGCGAAACATTACAAGACAGAATAAACTCAAAACAAAACAGACGACATACTCTCGACAACAAGGGGAAGGTCAAACAGACATTCTAGAATCCACACAAATAACACAGATACTGACAGCGAACCTGAAAATAATTTAAATGACGAGACAATTCCAGCAACTTATTTTCCTTTCGGAATTATCCAAACACCCTTTCAAATCATGAGTAATTGGCCAATCAAATTCCGAAATAACAAAGACGATAGTCCCGCGCATTTTCTCGAAGAACTAAAAAGATTCAAAGGGGGTTATAAAATAAACGACCCTGACATTATAGAAAATTTAGACGCGCTACTAATCGAAGCTGCGAAAGATTGGTGCGAAATAAACAAAAATTCCTGGAGGCATTTATCTGATTTTTTCGAAGATTTCAAAAATGCTTATATTGATGAAAGATTTTCGGAGGAAATAAGACAAAAAATTAAATTTTGTAACCAAAAACGGACTCAAGACATCCACTCATACCTGACAGAAATCGGAAAATTATTTACAAAATTATACCCTAGAAAATGTCGCAAATGGGAATTACGTAGAGCCTATGAAAACCTTAGAATCGAATATAAAATGTATATAAAAAGGAACGATTTCGAAACTTTTGAACAACTAGAGGACTTAGGGAAAGAATGGGAAACTGAGCTAGCCAAGTCAAAAATTCAAGGGCAAGTCTTACAAATCACCGAACCTAAAATCGAAGACAAAATTGAACAAAAGCTTAATAACGGTAACGGAGATAAAAATAGTTCGGAGAATAATAAAGATTTAAGGGAAAATAATAACAAAAGTGGATATCAAAACAAAAATTACCAGGGTAGGAAACCATACAAAAACCGATTACCATTTCCACCATTTGGATTTCCATTTCTACCATTTCCAAACCAAGACCAACAAAATATTAGACACAGATTCCCACCTGGCTGCCGATCAAATTTCCAACCTACATTCCAACCAAATTACCAACCCAGATTCCGAAACAATAGACAAAGATACCCATTCAACTCTTATAACCAATTGTTACCAACGTTCAATCAAATGTCTTTGGGTTCAAATCAAGGTCAAAGCAACCCAATGATAGAATTCCTCACAGAAAAGGCGGAAGATTACTCAAATAATAATAATAAACAAAATTCCCAAAAACCAAATTACGGAAATAAAAACCAAAAACGTGATAATAATCCTAATAAAGATACCCAAGACAAAATAAATTCCGATCAAAACAAAAATCAGAATTTAAATTCGCGCAAAAACATTGCAACAAACAATAGTAATTGTTACCACTGCGGTTTAACTGGTCGTTTTAAAAGAGAATGCCCATATTACACACACCAGGGAAACTGGAGGGGCGGGTATTAGAATCAAAAATATTACAAACTAATACCGAAACGCCAGAATTCTTAAATTCGGATAAGGATGAAACTACGGAGACACGTTTTCATCTGATGACAAAATTCGAGGGTAGCTTATTTCGAATTTTGGTAGATACAGGTGCCACACATTCGTATGTTGGCAAGGAATTACTGAAAAAAATCCAGAATTCCAAATATTCAATTTTTGAATCCGTTCCGCGAAAATGAATGGTCGCAAATGGAGAAACATTAGATATATTAGGACAGGTAGTAATTCCAATTATAATCGGAAATAAAAGGAAACACTTAATGTTTAGGTTAGTCCCAAAATTAAAATCCGTAGGTATTTTGGGAACAGACATGATAAAATCTTTACGGATGACCCTAGACTATAACTCAGAAACCTGGTGGTTACCAGGGAGTCCCTCTACACGCTATCCTATGGAAGCACACCCAAATGCTTTACCCCTCCCAATAATTAATGACAAAAACGATACTAAACCTAACAATAAAGTCAAAGAAATTAAAGGAAGGAAAAGCGTAAATATTAGGGATGAACCATTAGGTAAAAAAGAAGAAAATAGGAATTCAGATAGGAAACCGAAATTCGGTGGTAGTATTAAACTCAAAAGTACTAGAGAACTGAAAAAAGTAGCCCAAAGTTAAAAGATAGCGAAATTCCCCTATTACCTATCAATCCTAACCAATCCCCAAAAACACAAAATGCCCAAATTCCTGCAACAAATCCTACGAAAGATATCCCAAGCTTAATAAGCATCAGCACGAGCAACAAATTCCAACCCCTAGAGAGCATCCCCACCCAAGACACTAGCGACGACTCAAGTATAGAAGACTCATCTAATCTAGGTAAACCTAGAATTAGGAAGGAAAATAAAGTAAATAAGTTCGGAAAAATTTTTTATAATAAAAAATACGAGGAAAAATATAAGGATAGCGACAGTAACCTTTGGAATTATAACAAAGTTACTGATAAAAATAAAATAGGAAAGGAATCTCAAAAAACCAATGAGATTTCAGAAATTGATAACAGAAATCAATGGGTAAATTTTAAAAATAAAGCGATTAAATTAAATAATATTACGGATATTTTACGAAAAATTGACGAACAAAAGAATTGTTCGCCAGAAATTTGCGAAGGTATTGTTGAGCTTAACGAAAGCCAACAATCCCAACTAGAAAAACTTCTAGAAAATAAAATTAAAATACACCAGGGAAAAGAACATAGGGCGACACATTTAACGAAACATAAAATCGACGTCCAAGGCCACGATCCCATTAAACAGCGATATTACCACGTGAGCCCAAAAATAAAAGAAGTAATTTATCAAACAGTTGATAAATTATTAGAACAGGACATAATAGAACCCTCCTGTTCTGATTGGTCTAACCCTATAGTCATGATAAAAAAGCCAGGGAAAGATTATATATTCTGCTTGGATTTCAGAAAGGTTAATAATGTTACTAAAAAAGACCTCTACCCAATCCCTCTCATGACAGAAATAATGGACACTTTAAGATCAGCAAAATTCATTTCAAAAATTGATTTAAAATTAGCTTATTTACAAATACCATTAGACGAAAACTCAAAACCAATAACAGCATTCACAGTCCCTGGAAAAGGCATGTATCAATTTAAAAGGATGTCATTTGGTTTAACCAATGCTCCAGCCACTTTCCAGAGACTTATGGACAAAATAATTACTCCAGACCTAAAGCCAAAAGTTTTTTGTTATTTAGACGACTTGGTAATTGTGACTCAAAATTTTGAAGACCATTTAAAACATTTTAATATTGTATTAGATAAAATAAATGATGCAAATTTAACGATCAGCCCGGACAAATGCGAGTTCGGCTGCTCGGAAATCAAATATTTAGGATTTAAAGTTAACGACAAAGGACTACAAATAGACGATGAAAAAATCCAACCAATCCTAGAATTCCCTAAACCTAAAAATATTAAACAATTACAGCGCATAATAGGGATGGCAAGTTGGTACAGAAAATTTATCCCACACTTTGCCGAAATAATAGAACCGATAAACAGATTACTTAAAAAAGATAAACAAAGGGATTGGGGATTAGAGCAGGATGAGGCTTTCCAAAAAATTAAAGACCTTTTAACGTCAGCACCTATATTAACGTGCCCAGACTTTACTCAACCCTTCCAACTCGAAACAGATGCGAGTAATACGGGATTAGGAGCCGTACTTACACAGACAATTGATGGTGTAAATTACGTAATCGCATACGCTAGTAGAAGTCTTAATGGTGCAGAATCTAGATATTCGGCATCCGAAAAAGAATGCCTAGCGGTAGTTTAGGCCATACGAAAATTTAGGCCATATTTAGAAGGTTACAGCTTTAAAGTAATCACGGACCACTTAGCTTTAAAGTGGCTCCATAACCTGTAAAACCCCACTGGTCGATTAGCCAGGTGGGCATTGGAATTATTAGAA
>CAKNWT010283894.1:0-12868 GCA_932066315.1 Andricus coriarius | reverse complement strand
TCTAGTTTTTTGTTAAAAATTATTATTTTTTTAAATCATGCTTTTGGGTTAAAAATTTAACCTTTTTTGTAGAAAAATAGTCTTTTTGATTTGAAAGGTAAATGTGTTGGTATAAAATTCAACCTTTTTGCCGGATATTTTGTTTTCTTAGATTAAAAATGAATTTTTGAAATAAAAATTGAAATATTCAATTTTTAGTTAAAAATGAATCTTTTAAGTTTGAAAATTGAACTATTTCGTTAAAAATATATGAATTTTATTGAAAATTCGTATTTTATGCTCAATCTCTTGGTGACAAAATAATTTTTTTTTACAGAAATTTAATGGAATTTTTTACGAATTTATCTAATTACATAGAAAATTATCATCTTGGCTTAGGATTTAAATATTTCGTTCAAATTTTATGTACCGTTGACTTCTGGTATAAGAACCGAGATAGAGACAGTGCTCAGTCAAGCGTGACAAATAACATGAGGCCGCACTCACAGCGCATTAGTTGCTTCAGGTTGCGTCATGCGTCCAAACCCAACAGAAATTGTTTATGCAGCCCTGCCTGTTAACGTTTTGATTTCCCCGATTTATGACCAAGGTCACTGACAGCTATGACCAAAACGTTCTTATATCGGGAGTCAAGAGTATCTTGCTAAAAAAATTCGTCTCCTTTAGTAGAAAATCAATTTTCTTTTGTTAAAAATGAAACTCTTTGGTTGAAAATTGACCTGTTGTAGTAGAGGATTAAAGAATTTGGTTGAACATTTGTATTGTTTGGTTAAATTTAACTGTTTTTGATGTTAACAAATATTTTTCGCTCTGATTTAAAAATAATTTTCTAAAGTAAAAGTTCAACTATTTCATTGAAAATCATGTCTTTTTTTTGGAATTTCACATTTTCTGGATGAAAATTAATTTTTTGTGTGGAACATCCACCTGTTTGGTTAAAAAAATTAACAATTCCATAGAAAATTTATTTTTTATTGAATAATAATTTTTTAAAATGAAAATTTAAATATTAAATTTTTGTTAAATATTGATCTTTTTTCATTTAAAAATTCATGTATGTGGTTGAAAATTCTTCTTTTTGGTTATTTTTTTTTTAAATTCATTTTTTGTTAAAAAATCATGTTTTCGGGTTAAAAATTTAACTTTTTTATAGAGAATTTATTTTTTGATTTGAAAGGTAAGCCTCTTGGTATAAAATTTAACTTTTCTGCAGAAAATTTGTTTTCTTACATTAAAAATTAATTTTCTAAATTAATTATACAAAGTTAGGCGAATAATATTTTTCCAATTATTAAAATTTTTACAACTTGTCAACTAAATAAGATATTTGAGATTTTCCAGGTCTAAATAGTTGTGTGAATTTTGAAAAAAATGTAATAGGAAGTGAAAGTGAAAAAGTTAAATAATCGCCACCTTGCGAATTTTATTCAAGCACATTTTCTAATCCACGAGAATTTCGAAAAATTCCAATTTCCGCACTTTTCTTACAAAAAACGACAGATTCGACAAAATAATAAGTAAAAATCTTGATAATTTTCAAAAGTGAAATTCTTGTGTACTGTTTAAAATGTTTGAAGAATAGGAAATAATTTGAGCAAACTAATGAACAGAAAAAAAATAAAGACATTTAAAATAAATTTAAGGTTTAAAAAGACTTCAAGTTTTACTCATTCTTTAAGATCATGCAAATTAACAAGAAAAAACATTTTAAAAATGTATGCAAACCCCAAAAAAGTTATCACCTGAACTAATTTTTTCAAATTCTTAAATTTTAAGAGCTTTAGGAGTTTTTATTAGAGTGCTGATCCCTCCAAAAGAGTTCGATAAAAAAAAACTTATACCTTTTTTCAATCCACCCAAAATTCAAAAAACTATATCAAGTTGAAAATATCTAACAATTTTGGATTTAAAAACTTCAAGAGTTCCAGAAATTCCGATTAGAGTTCTGTTCTACTCTGGCTGAATTCTATAAAAGACTTTCATACCTCTTCTCGATCCACCAAAACTTCAAAAAACTACATATATCAAGTTGAAGATATTCCGAAATGTTGCATTTGAAAACTTTAAGAGTTCTAGAAGTTCTGATCAGAATTCTAGAAGTTCTAAATAGAGTTCTAGAAGTTCTGATTAGAGTTCTGGAAGTTCTGATTAGAGTTCTGTTCTACGCTGGCAGAGTTCTATGAACATTAAGTTTAGGACATTTCAAAATTTTGAATTTAAAAACTTTAAAAGTCCTAGAAGTTCTGATTAGAGTTCTGGAAGTGCTAATTAGAGTTCTGTTCTACGATGGAGTCTCCCAAACATTTTCTCGATCAGCCCGAAATCCAAAAACGTAAATCAAGTGGAAGATATCTAAAAATATTGAATTTTCAAACTTCAAGAGTTCTAGAATTTCTCGTTGGAGTTCTGTTCTACGTTGGCAGAGTTCTATAAAAGACTTCTATGCGTCTTCTCGATGAACCCAAAACCTAAAAAACTACATACATCAAGTTAAAGACATCCAGAAATTTTTATTTTGGAAACCTCCATAGTTCTAGAAGTTCTGATAAAAATTCTGTGCTACGCTGGCTGACTTCTATAAAAGACTCCCAAACCTCTTCTTGATCAACCCAAAATCCAAAGACTACATCAAGTAGAAGATATACAAAAATTTTGAATTTTCAAACTTCAAGAGTTCTAGAATTTCTAATTAGAGTTCTGTTATACGTTTGCAGATTTCTATAAAAGACTCTCATACCTCTTATCGATCCACCCAAAATTCAAAAAACTACATCAAGTTGAAGATAACGACAAATTTTGAATTTGCAAACTTCAAGAGTTCTAGAATTTTTCATTAGTGTTCTGCTCTCGGCTGACAGAGTTCTATAAAAGACTCTTATGCCTCTTCTTGATCAACTGATCTGATTAGAGTTCTGGAAGTTCTGATTAGATTTCTAGAAGTTCTGATTAGAGTTCTAGAACTTCTGATTAGAGTTCTAGAAGTTCTGATGAGATTTCTAGAAGTTCTGATTAGAGTTCTGTTCAACGCTGGCAGAGTTCTATAACATAACACCAACACTCTTCTCGATCCGCACGAAATCCAAAAAAACTACATCTAATCGAAGATAACCACAAATTTTGAATTTGAAAACTTTTAGATTTCTAGAATTTCTCATTAGAGTTCTGTTATACGCTGGCAGAGTTCTATAAAATATTCTCATGCCTCTTGTCGATCAACCCAAAAACCTACATCAAGTTGAAGACATCCAAAACTTTTGAATTTGAAAACTTCAAAAGTTCTAGAAGTTCTGATTAGAGTTCTGTTCTACGCTATCAGAGTTCTATAAAAGCCTCTCATACTTCTTTTCAATCCACCCATAATCCAAAAAATGACAGCACTATAAAGATACACAAAAATAATTAAATTGCCCAATTTGAAGAATCTTGAGTTCTGTTCCTACCCGGAAGAGTTCTATTGAAAACTCATTTAACATTTTTCAATCACTAAAAAAGCCAGAAAGCTCTGTTGTGGAAGAATGGAATTCTAATCAGAACTTCTAGAAATCCAACAATTTTCGAATACAAAAGTTTTGGTTATCTTAAAAAAGTTCTTTACTTTTTGAGATGTATGGGGAAAACCGGCACTAAATGACAATAATATTATTTAACGTTTCCATAAATGCTAGTCTCTTTTTTGTTTTAAGATGATTAGAAACCTTATAAAGAATTATTTATCGTCTAAAGTTTTTCTTCCAAGAACCCTTTTTTACTTTTTCCCAGATTACCTTGTACCCGATCGTGGGGTAAAGTAGCTCATTTTTCAAGGAATAATTAATATTATATGAATTAAATGTATTTTTTTGCTTCGTATCACGAAAGAGTGTCAGATATTATGTATTTGATGAATCAATACCTAATTTCAATTCCTCCTGGCATTTTATTCTAAAAAAAAAAACGAGTCACTTTACCCCAGTTTACAGTACATGACTTTATTCTCTTTTTTTAAAACCACAAATCGTCATCGTTGGACAGTTTACGGTTGAGCGATAAAAAGACAAGTCTCAAGAATATATGCATTTTATAGTCTAACTTGAAATCTCTCACGGTTGAAGGAATTCAGCGGGAGAAAATTGTAAGCCGACTGCAGGCGTCGACAATTGGTTCGTGATCCTAAAGCGCTCACTATAGAACCATCTATTTAGAAGATTGAGGGTCCCAAGACAGTAAAGAAAAACAAAACGCGTTTCTTTTATGCTACCAATAGAATCCGGGCAGTTTGGTCTTCAAAATTACTAGGTTATAAAGTTTTAGTCTTGGAAATTGTACAATTTGCCACAGAAAATTCACAAAGAAATTTTCTAATTCTCATTTTCCCACTAGGGGGCGTCCACGTATTACGTGACCGTGATGACCTTGTGAAGCTCTTCGCCTCGGGTGATTGCTAGAGAGATTGATCAGCAACCTGGGTCAGAATGGGGTTGCAAAACGAACGTAATTCAATGAGCAGCACGGGAATGCTAGAATAATCTGAAAATTTTTGAAATTTCTCTGACCCCCCCCCCGCTTTCTTAAAATGTCACGTGATACTGAAACTGACCTCTCTTATTTTCAAATAAGTAATATAAATGTTATTTTGTATAAACGTCAATCGAACTGTTTTTGTTTGAACTGAATTAATAGAACCCAATATGAAAATTTAACTATCATTAGTAAAAAGTTAATTTTTTCTTAGTTTAAAAACCCACCATTATATTTTTGTTTCGTAAGTCATCCCGCTTAGTTGAATATTCTACTTTTTAGTTAAAAATTTAATTATTTTCTTGAAAATGAAACTATTTTATTAAAAACTTATATTTTTTGGTCCATTTTATGTTCGATTGAAAATTAATTTTTGTAACTGAAAGTTTAAAAATTTCATGTTTGGCTGAAAAAGTTTATTGAAAATTCAACTCTTTGGTTGAATTTTGAACCTTTCTTTTTTTAATTTTAATTTTTGAAAATTTTTCGAAGATTTATCATTTTAATTGAAAATTCATCTCTTCCATTGAGAATTGAACTATTTTTCTAAAAAATACTTTTTTGTGGAGAGTTAATTTGCTTCACTGAAAATTTAAATATTAAATTTTGGGCAAATTTCTTTTTCGTAGTTGAAAATTCATGTATTTTTTTGAAAATTCGTCTTTTTAGTACGGAATCACTTCTTGGTTAGAAATTTATCCTCTTTAGTTTTAAAATCATCTACTTGCTATAGAATTAAACTACTTTATCGAAAAATCATATTTTTATTATAGATTCATCTCTTTCGTTGAAAATTTAATTATTTTGTTGAAAATTTAACTCTTTGGTTAAATGCTGAACTCTTTTCTTGAAAATTCATTTTTTTAGATCTATCACTTTAGTTGAAAATTTATCTCTTTGGTTGAAAATTGAACTATTTTGCTGAAAATTAATTTTGTTGTTGAGAATTAATTTCCCTCTACAAAATGTAAATATTCCATCTTTTGTTGAAAATTGACCTTTTTTGTTAAAAATTCAAGCATTTTAATAATTTTAGAAAATTATATCTTGATTTAAACTTCATCCTTTTTGATTTAAGGTCTTAAATTTTTAAATCTTTAATTATTATAAATTGCCTAATTTAAACATTTTTAATCAAAATAATTAAACCTTGAACGATTTGAACACAAAGAGTTTATAATTTGAAAATATTTCAATCACACGTTAAAAAATCATAAATTTGAAATTAAAGCATTCAATAAAAAAATTTTCTACTTTTGGAGACAGGTTAGCATAGCTCAGAAATCTCATCAATTTTTGCACAATTTGAGTTATAGCATTTAAAAAATTTTCTAATTTACAACGAAGCCCTTTTGACTACAATAAACTAAAAATTTGAAATTTGTTACTATTTCTAAAATTTATAAATTTGTGTACGTCATTTAATGATAAAGCATTGAATATTGTTAAATACGATTTTAAATTCCTTAATATGGAAGGCTCTTGATTTGACACTCTAAAATTTGAAGAACCTAAAATAAGAAATTATGCAATTTTTAACGTTGCCAGATTGTAAATGTCAATTTTGGACATTAAAAAAAAATCAGTTCAGGATGATTAAAACTGACGTTTTTTAAGCATGGAATCTTTAAAGTGATAATTAATCAATTCTGACAGTTTTTGTTTGAGAAAAAAAAAGAAAAAATATCGTTTTTATTTGAAGATTGCGAAATTTTTGAGCCTATAAAGTTTAATTTATTTAACATTAAAAACTAATCCTACCTGTTCCATCTCAAAAAGCATTTATTTCATTTGGTCATAACTCATTTAAGTCATATCTCGCGAACCCGTTAAGAATTTTTGAGTATTTTTTTTTATCTAAATTAAATACAAGATTTCAAAAATTACGTGCTATAAATTCAAGATTATTACATATTATTTACAAGAGGATATATTTTATGCAATCCATGATTAAGCACTAGAATATTCCTTTGTCACAGTTAACGAAATTCATCATTAGTATCTTAATCAGCTTTTCCTTTACTTGGAAAAAATGAGAATCGTTTATACACTAGTCTACACTTTGGCAATCATCCTTAGTTCTATTGGTGACTATAATAGTAAAATATATATTTTTTTTATTTTTTCAAATATTTTTGAGCTTTCCAAACATAAAAATTTATCTGACGTAATCTGCGTTCGACCTCGTTTGCTATTTTCTTACAAACTCCCAAATCCAAAACACAATATTTTAGAAACAGAAAGTACGATGAGTTAAAGGGAAAGCTAGAGAACGCTCCATTTGATTTTTGACGATGATAACATTAAGAATTTTTTGAATAACTTCTTCTACATCGATGTATAATATATACATGAGTTTTGCGTACATTTTCTAAGCATAATAGTTGTTCCAGAATTTTAAAATTGCTGAACGGATCCATAACTTACTTTCATGTTTGATATTGAAAGAAATGTTACACATGGTAAAGACAAGATTTTTTAAAGAGATTCTAATTTATTTTAAAGGATTCCAAAAAATGTACCTGTTCTTAAAAAATTATCTGTTATTAAAAAATGAACACGGACAATAACACTCAGGGCCTATCCACTCGAAGGACCAATAATTGCCGCAAAAACAAGCTAATGAATATATCGATTCCTCTATAACTTCAATAACCTCTGTTTCTTGTTGCAGAATTAAGTTCACAGTTCGATTGCTTACCTAATGGCGAGTCTATTCCTAATGTTCCTCGTGGCGCAGCTTCTTCTGACAGACATTCGCCGCAGGCCACTCTTGCTCCTGCTGAGCATTCTCTTCCTGCCAGGTATGGTTCTCCTCCTGCCAGGTACATGGCTCAACCTATAAAGCTTCCTTCTTCTGGCAACGATTCGCCTCAGGCCACTCTTGCTCCTGCTGAGCATTCTCTTCCTGCCAGGTATAGGTCTCCTCCTGCCAGGTACATAACTCCACCAATAAGGCTCCCTTCTTCTGACGGACATGGATTTGGATTTGAAAAACTCAGATTTATTCGGCTTACATCTTTCGCGAATCCGCGCCGAATATTTGAACTTCGGAGATACACTTTCCCTGCCGATAAACAAATTCAAATTAGAACAGAAAGCTCTAAGTTTAAGCCTGTGTCAACCCAAGAACAAATTGTATTATCAACGTCCGCTGGTGACGTTTATGCAATATTGGAGAGTCACAATTTCCTTGGTGGCTTGTATGCTAAAAGTCGTAATAAACGAGCAAAAATAAATGTGGGAAGCTGCAGGATTACCCCCCTGACCAGGGAAGAAATGTATGAAACTCCAGTAGGTATCCGCCGCCCAATCTTGATGAATTATAGAGTA
Organism: Andricus coriarius; assembly: GCA_932066315.1. Classification (NCBI taxonomy): domain Eukaryota; kingdom Metazoa; phylum Arthropoda; class Insecta; order Hymenoptera; family Cynipidae; genus Andricus; species Andricus coriarius. The sequence goes on along the minus strand of CAKNWT010283894.1, from coordinate 5,038 downwards.
GAGGATGCAGGTCACGTGTAAACTAAGACCCTCTACACAAATAATTCAATTAAGGAAATGTAAAACTAAATTATAATGCTTGTGATCCGTATTCAGACCACAATGTTTCATGTAACTAATTAGATTAAAAAGTCAATGTATTTTGAAAATCGAGGTTTTTATCTTTCCCGAATCGCCTAACCAGTCAAGGGAGTGGGAGTAATAGTAATATCCGGAAGATTTTAAAGTTTTTTTTTCTAATTTCAAACGGTTTTAATAATAATTGTTTTTAAAAACGTTCCTAAAAGAATTTAAATGATTCCTGGACTTCAACTGGGTACGCCGCTAATCATGAATGGAGCGTTAACCAATTACGCCACAGAGGCCACAGTAATCGGATAAAAATGCTATCACTTACTTGAAAATTTTAATATTTTGTTGAAAATGAAACTATTTTATTAAAAACTCATATCGTTTTGTAAAAAATCAACTACTTGGTTAAAGGTTGATCTACCTTGTTCAAAATTTATATTCTTGACTAAAGATTCATCTTTGTAATTATAAAATTTATTTGGTTGAAATTTCATGTATTTTATTGATAATTTGCCTTTTGTATTGGTTAAAAAATATTCTTCATGCTTGAAAATTCAACTTCTTAGTCGAAGAATCATCCTTTTTGGTGGAAAATGCTTTTTTTAAATATTAACTATTACATGTTCTTTCTTTTTCGGTTTAAAACTGATTTTATTTTAAAATCCAACTGCTTAATCGTGAATTAGCTTTGTTGTTAGAAAACTATATTTTCTGGTTGAAGATTCAGTTTTTTTTTTGTAGAAAAATTTGTTTTCTCGGCTTAATAATTCAACAATTTGGTAGTAATTTCATATTTTTGCTTTAAATTTAAACTACTTTGGTACAAAATTAAATTTCATGGTTAAAAATCACAATATTTATTTGAAAACGTAACTATTCTATTGGGATTTTTTTGGTATTTAAAAGTAATTTTTCATCTGAAAATGTAGATATTCTACTTTTGGTTCAAAAATTTTCCTTTAGAGTAGGAAAATTTAACGATTTGGTAGAAAATGCATATGTTTTGTTGACAATTTCTCTATTCGAGATGACAATAGATCTTCTCTGTTAAAAAATTAATCCTATTAATTGAGAATTTAACTATTTTCCTAAAAATTCGTCTGTTTTAGGTGAATTCGAACTGCTCAAAATCCGTTTTGCTTCTTGACAACACAATTTTTCAAATAAAAATGTAACTGTTTTCTTTTTGGTTTAAAATTGATCTTCTTTAGTTTAAGATTCATCTAATTGATTGAAAATTAATTTTTCTTTATTTCAAAATTCAAGTCCTTGATGAAAAATGGATGTATTTGATTGAAAATTAATCTTTTTATGTAGAAAATGAATCTTCTTGGTTAAAAAAATTAGGTTCTCACTTGAAAACTCAACTCATTAGTTAAAGATTAAAGTCTTTTCTTGAAACTTTTTTTTTAAGATTTATCTTTTTGTTTATAATTCATCTCTGTCGTTAAAATGTACCTATTCTGCTAAAAATGCCATTCTTTTTGTCGAAAATTAATTTTCTTCACTGAAAATGAAACTATTTTATTTATGGTTAAAAATTAATCTTTTTTGGTTGAAAATTCATGGATTTTATTGAAATGTTGTATTTTTTTGTTGAAAATTCAACCATTTTATTTTAAAATTCAACTGCTCCGTTAAGAGTCAGTCTTTTTTTGTTACAGGATTTAACTGTTATGTTGAAAAATCGGCTTTTTAAAGTTTCATAGCCCCAGGCTATATAAAGTTTTAGACGCTTCGTTTTTAGAATCATAAATAATGACGTTTTTTAAGCGCGGAATCATTACAAAAAACAGATATTCAATTTTCAGTGAAGTTTAATTTGTTTAATATTGAAAACTGTTCCTGCTTGTTCTAACTCTAAAAATATTCATTTTATTTGGTTATAACCCATTTTAGTCACATCTTGCGAGCCCATAAATATTTTTTAAGTTTTCTTGCCATAAATTAAATACAAGGTTTTACAAATAAGGTGCTGTTAATTTCTGCCTATTTCAGTTTTTTCCTTGAAACTGACTCGAATGATTGTAAATATCTCAGATTGATAAACTGGAGACTTATGCTCTGTGATATGATAAGTCTAGGATACTTTGTGTAATCCCTAATGACGCACTAGAATATTTTTTTACTCTGTTAACTAAATTCGTCATTAGTATATTAATCACTTATTCCGATACTTGCACAAAATGAGGATCATTTATTCTCTGATCTCCACCTTGGCAATCTTCCTTAATTCTATTGGTAATTCTAATTGTATAATAATAAAAATGATAACATATATACCTATAATTTTGAAAATATTTTAGAGCTTTCTGCCAATAACCATTTTCCCATCCGCATTTTATCCCAATTGCTCTTTTACCCCAAACTCTATGTAACTTTGTCTGAAATACATACGAATTTCATCTCAGTTTATCCTGTTTGGATACGGAATTTGTATCAATTTCAGCAACGCAAATAGCAACGAGTTAAAGTGAAAGTTAGCGAAAGCTCCATTTAATTTTCAAAGATGATAAAATGAAGCAATTTAGAATAACTTTTTATATATTAATATATTCATCACTGTTTTTGTGATTTTGTTAAAGTAAAAAAGATGTTCCAGACCTCCTTTTCTTGTTGCAGAATTAAGTTCACAGTTCGAATGTTTACCTAATGGCGAACCTATTCTCTGTGTTCCTCGTGGAGCATCTTCTTCTTCTGATAGACATTCACCTCAGAGCTCTCTTTCTCCTGCCAGAAATTCGCCTCAGGCCTCTCTTGCTCCTGCTGATCATTCTCTTCGTGCCAGGTCTAGGTCTCCTACTGTCATGACTATGGTTCCTCCTGCCAGGTCTATAGTTCCACCTCCCAGGTCTATAGCTCCTCCTGCCAGGAGCATGGATACTCCTCCTGCCAGGAGCATGACTCCTCCTGCCAGGAGCATGACTCCTCCTGCCAGGAGCATGGCTACTCCTCCTGCCAGGAGCATAACTACTCCTGCCAGGAGCATGGCCACTACTGCCAGGAGCATGGTTCAACCTATAATGCTTCCTTCTCCTAACGGTAATGCATGTGGAATTGAACAACTCAGATTTATCCGGCTCACATCCCTCACGAATCCACGTCAAACATTCGAACTTCGAAGATACACTTTTCCAGCCGGTGAACCAGTTCTAATTAAAACAGGAACCAAGTTTAAGCCTATCCCAAACCAAGAACAAATTGTAGCATCAACATCCGATGGTGACGTCTTTGCAATATTGAAAAGTTATAACGTCCTTGCTGGAATTTACCGTAAAGGTATCAATAAACGGGCGAAAATAAACATGAAGACCCGGACCATTACCCCCTTGACCCAGGAAGAAATCACTGAAACTCCAGTAGGCTCCTGCTGTCCAATCATGTTATGTTACAAAGTAGAGCATGTAATTGACCTGTAAACCAAAACACTCTATACTATTAAGTCAATTATGAAAACGTAAAGTTAAAATATATTTTTTGTGATCCGAAGTCAGACCAAAATATATATATTCAGACTTTGCGCTCGGTTTTCGACAGCTGTGATCGCCAGCTGGCTTCGAGCTTACAATATAAGCCCGATTGGAGCTTTTTTAAAAATGCGTGAAAGTGCTACTTCAAGAATAAAATTAATTGCTAATGTTTTTAAAAAGTGCATATCTTTCCTATTTATTTATTTTTTTACTAAATCCGTTGACTGAGGAAGGTCATATTTTTTAGGAGACTTTGTTAGGTGACTTTATTTGTTATTTCACTGAATAAATTTTGTAAGCAAATACAGATTTCCGTCAACTTCCGACAATTTTACTAACAAATCAGCGATTTTGCCTTCCAGGGGTAAATCTTAAAAAAAAAAGATTTTTTAGTCAAGAAAAAAAATTCTACAAAATTATAATTAGAGTGATAAATAATTTTTTAATACAGCATAACAATTTGATGCTACTATTTATTTTTATAATTTATTGTTTTATTTGTACTTAAGGTTCTATAAATATAATTTCCTAAAGATTCTTGAGAAAAATTATAAAGAATTTCAAGAAAAAATCAAGTCAGTTTGAAAGATATTTATAACGTTTACAAAATTGGAAGACGCACACAATTTTTTAGAAATTGTTGATAATCTTTCAGTTTTAAAATATTTTCCCATTTTTTTAGATTATGCAAACTTAAAAAAATTGTTTTTCCGATTTTTATTTGAGAGTTTTAGAAATCTTCGAAATTTGTTTAGATATATTTTGTTAATTAATTTAAAAAAATCATTTAAAATTTGCCCAAGAATTACTTTTTCCAAATTTCTAAATGTCGTTGGAAATTATTCAAAATTTTTAAATTTGCCTTCAAATCGTCTAAACTTTTTTACAGATATTTTAAAAATGTCTAAAGGTCCTTTGAAATGATTCAAAATTTTAAAATTTGCCTTAAGAACGGATAAACTTTTGTCCAGATATTTATAAAACTTTTAAAATTTTTTGAAGCCCTTTTTAATTTACTTTGAAGATTAATTTTTGAACATAGGAACCTATAGACCTTTACAAATTCTTTAAAAGTTTCTAGATTTTTTGTTCAAAGCCTCAAAGAATCTACAAAATCTTCTACATTTTTTTCAACATTTTAGGAAATCATTTTAAATATTTTACAATATTTTTTGGAATCTTTAAAAAATCGGCATAACCTTTAAAATTTCTCAATATTTTCTAATAATGTAAATCGTTTATCTGTTGAAAAATTATAAATATCTTTTAGAATGATTTGAATATTTCCTGAAAATTTTAACGTATTCTGCAAAATTAAAACATGTTTCTTGAAAATCATTTATTTTTAAAATTCATTTTGTTTCAATAACCTCTAACATACAAAAATGTTTCGAATAAATTTTCTAGATACTTTTTCGTGATATCTGAAATTTTCAGCAATCTTTTCAAATTTTTTCGGATAATCTAAAAAAATTGCACAGAAATTTGAAAAATAA
>CAKNWT010283892.1:0-11979 GCA_932066315.1 Andricus coriarius | reverse complement strand
ACATTATTAAATAGATACGTTATTATTGTGTAAAGGAAAAATATGAAGCATAGATAAAAATATTTATTGGATAAAAATTCTATTTTTGGTCCAACTATTTTTGAAAGCGCTTTTTACAAAATTGAAAAAATGAAACGAAGCAGTGCGAGCTTGTAAAATATGTTTAGAAATTATTACAAAAACTCTTCAAAGTAACAAAAGCTTTAGCAGTCTAAATATTATTTTCAAACTTTAGATTTTCCGTGTACAAACTAAATTGTTGTATTTTAAATTAGAAATATCTTAGTAAAATGAAACTCGTTTGGAGAAGGAAAGAAATTTGACTTTTAAAGTGAAATATTGTATTATTGCTTGCAAAAATCTATCGCAAGCAAAATATATTAGAAATACGTGAAAAGTAGATTCTTGCACGCAGAGTGTGGATCTAACGTTGGGGTAGCAGTTTACCGGCCGGGCTGTAGTCTACGCAGAGTAAATTCCATCGCGCCGCAAATTAAAACATAAACAGTTTATTAACTACTATTCCAATTGAGCTAAAACTTTCCAAAAAACTTCCTTGAACCTTTCTGAACAACTTTCTCACTGACAGTTTCCGCTAGCTCAAAACTCGCTCGACTCCCGAAACGCAAGAAGTTGTTTGTGCACGAATTAGGCACCATCTTAGAAAAAAATTATTAATAATTTTTTAAATAAACATTTTGAACTTTTTCTAACGTCATCGGTCGCAGAACATGACAGTGCATATTTCTGACGAGTTTTATTACAAAATATAAAAAACCTCCCTTTTTGTGGCGAGCTGAAGTGAAAAAAATTAAAATATTTTGATCAAAGAAAAAAACAGTTTTTCGTAAATAATTCGAAAAATAAAAAAGTTACAACTTTTTTCACGAGGAGAAAAAGATGCGAAATTAAATTTTCATTTAGGATATATATTTCAAAAATTAAAATTCAATACTTTATTTTCAAATGCTCAGGGGCCTCCCCACTCCAGCAAAATAATTCTATATCTCCTCTTTGCATCCGGCGCCTCAATTTCAGATTTTTTGATTCGCATATTTTGCTCACCGACACAAAATTCAGACTAAATCGTCTAAACATTTACAAAAATCAATATAAATAATAACACTTGCACATTCGTTGCAAAACAACAAATAAGTATCTGCAGACACGTAACCTGTCATTATTTTTGGAGCATTTTTAGCCATTTCTAGCGGAGAAAAAAGATACTTTCAACGTCGATAAAGTCGAGAGCACGTCACCAAGTTCGGTTATGAAATTTTTTTTGGTGTTCACCATGGCCAAACGCAACGATATACCGCTTTTATACTTTGGAATATAAGAAATGAGACAATAAATTGCGTTAGTATTCTTAGTTAGAGTACTAATTTTGAGAGCGATATATCATTGCGTTTGGACATGGTGAACGCCAAAAAAACATTTCATAACCGAGGACTGGTTTGGTCACGTGGTCACCGGAGAGCATGCCCTTAAGGAAATTTATTTGTAAAAACAAATATGTCTCACCGACCAACCCAACATTTAATTAAAAGTTAGATACTAATAATGATTATTATTATATAAAAAATTCATAATCATTTGACAACTTCCGTAATTTCTAACCATTTTTTATGACACATCACGTTTGAATTATATATGCAGAGAAAATGATTCTTAAAATTAAAAATGTCCCAAAGAATGTAATAAAGTGGATATAAATATTTATTGTGTTTTAAGAACTAGGTATTATGTATATAATTGATAATAATAATCTTCGAATTCATTCATTCATGTTGCCGGATCGAATAAGGGCACATACATTTTTTCGGCGCGTGCGCAAATGAACCCTGACAGGACAAAAAGAAGAGTTCTGAAAATATTTTTTTACTGAATTCAAGAAAATTTCTTACATTAATTGAATTTCCAAAAATTAATGTTCTCAACAAATCTTGAAAACTACGAGAACTCATCCGGCTCGAACCGAAAAAATTTATGTACCCTTATTCGATCCGGCAGCTGAATTGAGTTAGCAGTGGAATCGTATTCTTGGGAAATGCCTGCATCATATACAGTAGGGTGGTCCATTAAAAATTCAAGTTTTGCTCATCGAACCCCCTCTAAATTTGCTCGTTTACCACCAAAAAAAAATTCCCTATTTTTTTCAAATCAGTCGACATTAACCTGTGCACCGGGCTTTTGGAATTAACGTGTGGTTTTAAATGGGCAAAGATGGGTTTTCGAAAGAAAAGAAAAAAGAATTAGTTGTTATTACTTTTTTATAAATTAAAGTTTAATCACCTCTTAAGAAATGTTCAAGGAATAATTTTGACTCAATACCTCTTAATTTTGACCTCATCAAATATATAAACAAATACATCAAATGAGTTGAGCGGAACAAATAAAATAAAATATAATACGGAATTTGATAACTAATTATAAAAATGGTTTATAATAGTAATAATTAGTACATTTCAATTAAGTTTCTTATCGTACTGTCAAACTTCTGTTACACTAGTCTACAAATTTAAAAAAACGTTCTACATTTGGTAACGCTTTATTTTTCCAATGTATTTTGGCCTGCTAAACTTGAAAATCGCATTGAAAACATTTTTTATGGAGTGGTTTACGAAATTTGGTATGTTTATTTTTGTCTAAAACAATGACTTGTTAAAAAATATTTCTATTCATTGCACCTCAACTACTAAATTTATCAGGGAAAGTGGCACTAATATTCGTTGCCGATTCGGTGAACTTTACCTTAATACCTTTTCCAACCAGATTGGTCGTTTCTAACTTGAGATATGGTTCACACAGTAAAGCTATCATCGAAAAATAAAATGTTTTCAAAATTCATATTTCAAAAGCCAATCACGCATTTAAATTCTTTTCTTTTTACAAAAAAGTAATTTCGAGCTATTGGTGATATATTCGCACAATTTGTTTATTTTGTGGAATAAGAAATTCCCTATTGTTTTCAAATCAGTTAACATTAAGCATTTTTTCAATTTGACACTTACGCCCCGGGATCCTTTATGTTTATGCAATTCGTTGGTACAGTGAAAAAACTTTTTTTTCTTGACAAACATGATTATTTATCAAAAAGTTACAAAAAATACGTGAATAATAATAAATTCAACAATCAACTTTAAGGGATCTCTTGTAAATTTTAAAGTAAATTCCTAATTTATTCCATTGTGTGATGGTTTAACATGTAAATTATAAATGATGATTCCTTATTTAGAATAGATTACTTTGGAATGAAAAGCTGTGTAGGCTTAGTGTATAATTTTAGGAAAAGAAGAGCTTCGTCACTTTCCTTCTTTCAAGGTCGAGCGCAACTCAAGAGTGGATAATGTTCACGAAGAAATTTTTTATTTGTTTCTTGTAAATATTTTCTGTTCTCCCTTATCCGTACCATGTACAATTGTACAGTGTACACGACAACATTGTCCAAGAACATACACGCGAATGTCGTGCATCAGTGATGAGTCACGAATCCCTTCTTGTGTCCTCTCCTCTCAGGGCATGGTATTATCAATACGAAGATGTGAAGTCTTTTCAATTTCATTGAATTACCACGCTCAATTTTGAGCACAGAAGAAGACTTACGCACTTAACAAAGGCCGGTGCTACAATGCACAATATACTGAACAAGAGAAAGAATTCTAAAGAAGATATTTCTTATTGTTGATTTGTTTTTCATTTTTATAGATTATGCACATTTTTCCTAGATAAAATTAATGAATTATAATTTTGCACTGTATAATCATTTACAGAAGAAAACATAAATAAAGAAGAATTTTAAAATAATTTGAAATACATTCTTCTGAGAGTCTCGATTTTTGTTATAAGAAAATATTGCATAATTAAGATAATGAAATAAAATTCAAATTGATTTACTAAATGTTACAAATATAAGTATAAAAATGCCAGAGAGGTACTCAAGAGAATTCGGTTTTCTCTGACACTCGTTTCTTCGAGGTATATTGAAACTTCAACCTGATTTTCCAAATGAACAAGCACATCAATGTATACATTGATGTGCAGGCATTCAACACCTGAAATTTCGTAAGATGAAAAATTGCTATCAATCGGCGCAATTACACTGCAGATTGTTTATTTATTTAGTTCAAGGGCTACTGCAGAATGGAAATTGGCAAATTATATGTTTTTTCGATAATTTTAACACCAAATTGGAAATAGTTTAGTTAGTTAAACCTTCTCTCTAAATATGTCTCAGTGTGAAGTGAGTCACTGAATCAAATCATCGACGATTTTCACTGATTAATCTGTTGATCTTGTTGTTGATTCAACCAAATAGTTTGCTGAGTGTATATGGACGACAATTTTTGATGCCGAAATATTCAAAACTTCCAGAATTCTCGAAAACTCACTTTTGATTCTTAAAAAAGATAGTTTTGTCATTTCTGAAGGTGTTTTTTTTGTTAATAAATTTTCTGCTGTTGTCTCCCTAAAGTAGTTTAAAAATGATCAAAATGGAAGGTTTGCCGGATGGCACAGTCTTATGATTTGTAAAATATCGACTCATTTTAAAGTGAAACCAAATAAGATATCATTTTCTTAGCTGGGTTTATTTATTTAAAAAGACTGGAATAATGTATTTACACAGGACCCAGAAATAAAAGTTTGTTGGGATTACATATTATACAATCTTTCTAGAAGCAAAACATAAGTTCATCGCAATTACTTCTGATTGTCGTTTACGGTTACTTTGCGGTTCCGATTCTCGGTCATTGTATCATACGCAGTTTCGTTTTGCTATCTCATGTGAAAGACGTCCAGACAAAGAGCATCAAAAAAGCGTCGCCAGTACGCGTGCCCGCGGCACGCGATTTGCGCAAACGTCTTGATCGCCGTTGTATCAGGCAAGCAGGACATACAGAGTGTTAACACACCACAATGTTTTATCGCCTCGTCGGGATTTCTGTACCACTTAGATTTATACGTTGTATAGTTGTATAATTGTACATACAGATACCATGTGTTTAAATTGAGAGCCATGGGTGTGTTTACGCCCCTCTACGAGCCACAGGAGTGCGCTTAATTGTTTTTGTGAATCAGCTATTACACGCGAAAACCACTGCAGGAGAAAATCTCACTTCGACCTAAACTCGCGAGTAATTTGCGTTACGCAACGTTGCATTAAATTTTCTCAAAAATTAACGTTATGCTTTTTCTTTGTTTAACAAGGATTCATGGGGATAACTTCTTTAGCTTTCAAAAATGTTGCAACAATTCTGAAGAATTGATGTTGACTTAAAAATGTATCTTGTTGATTCTTGTCGTCTTGGCACTATACTGTTTAGCTTGGTCTAAATGTTTTTATCTGATGTTTTTATGTATTAATGTATTAAAAATCTTAATTTGTTTTTATATTTTTTAAAGCTATGGTCTTTTTTATTTCTTTATGATTAAAAACTCAATCTACATTTGATTTTAATAATGGTATGTCATAAGACATGCTAACATGCAATGTCGCTCATGTACAGATAAAAAGAAAATACCCAGTGGGCACCAGGACATCCTAAGGACTTTCTTAGAATGTACCTCTATGTCATGCCATTTGACGTCCTTAAGACATCCTTTGGATCTTTTCATGTCTTTAAAAGGTCCTCATGACGTCCTCAAGACGTACGCCACAAGACGTCTATAGGACAACTTTAGGACTTGTGTGCCCACTGAATAATCATTTCGTGGGTCCTGATAATAAGTTTTGTATAGTTTCTTATTTTAATATGCGAGTTAATATCTGAGAAAGTCTAGCGAATGACGTATATGAGCCGATGCAACAGTTTTCATCGAAAAAAAAGCATTTAAGCTTCATCTACAGCGGGCCCAATATTTATTGAATTACAAAATTTCTCGTTTGATATTGCGATTTTCAAAGAATTTGTTCTAATCTTGAAACTCGTCAGAACGGCTCTATTATAAAGATTACAATTGTTTTTACCATAAAACAAGGTTAAAAAGTATTTATACGGTACTTTCTTATCAAGTCATAAAATTTCTTTATTTAACTACGTCTTTTTTCATTGAACTACATTAGCAGTTATCATAACATCAATATTTGTGCATAACATGCTTGCCACGCATCTCTGAAACAATTCTATGTGCTCCAGATAATATAGTTATGAATCATTTTATGCATCTATGCAGTGGAATAAAAAGAGAAGCGGTATCGTGACATCGGATATCCGCTCATTGCTGCTGCACGTTCATGACACATCCAATTTAGTGACGTTGATTATAATCGGCGCGAATCGGGACACGACTACTGTTTCATTCTAAAATCAATCCCGGATGCATCGTCGTGTCGTGCGAAGAACACTAATAATTCGCCCGGACACCTTCAGTAGGAAGGAAATGCTCAATGACCATGCAAACTATGCGCGAGTAAAATATAATTCAAGAGATAACGTTCATTGTTAGGCGCATCCCTATACGCAGAAAAAAGAGTCTGCTAAACCTTACAGAATTTTGGTGATAGATTCGCACAATTTATTTATTTTGCGGAATAAGAAATTCCCTATTGTTTTCAAATCGGTTAACATTAACCCATGTCCCCGGACTCTTGAAATTAACATGGGATTTTAAATGGGAAAAGCTCTGTCAAAAAATGGAAAAAGAAGTACTTTTGTAAATTAAAGTTAAATCTCTTTCTAAGGAATGTTCCAGGAATAATTTCCACCCAACAACTTTTAATTTTGACCCCCCTAAACTTCTTGTATTGAGCCCAGAAAATCCCCCAAAAGATACAAAATAGCAGTTTTATGTAAAATTCATGCTAAAGACGGTATTTTTGGGAATTTTTTCAACATTAGTTATTTTTATTCAATGTGTGACAAGTTTTCAAGTACTTTTGAACTAATTTTAAATTATTTAAACAACTAATATTTGTTTGAACCATTTTTTCGCAGTAAATCGTGAACATTTGATATTTTTCGGGACAAATGATATCGTTCATGAAGATAAAAATAATATTTTTTGTTTAATATATTTTGCAATTGTTTAAACAATTTCTATTTGTATCATTTTTTCCACCAAATCATAAAAAGGTAATATTTTTTGGAATGACTGACACAATTAACGAATGTTAAGAGTAATATTTTTTTATTTCTGATATTTGGCAATTATTTAAACATTTTTCATTTTTTTAGTAATGTTTTTCCACTGTAAATCGTGAAAATTCATTATTTTCTGGAATTAATGACGCAGTTAATGAATGTTAAAAGTGACATTTTTTTTGAAAGACAGTTTACATATATTTAAACAATTAAAATCACTTCCTTCTTTTCACAGGAAAGATGGAGATAATTCTTTTTTTTCAATCTCTTACACTATGTCGCTTATTAATCAATATTTTCTTATCTCAACACAGAAAAAACTGAAGTTAAATTTTGTTGCATGTAAAATTTTCCGCTGATAAAGTTTACATGCTATTTGGCGAAAGATTATCCTAGGATGGAATAAAAGCTGTCGTCTGCTACGCCCTCAGCAGCAATGGGAGAACGACAAAGTATGAGTGGATTCGAGATATAAATCAGAACACCAGATTTGAAACAACTATTCACTTACTTCAATATTAATTTGAAAATAATAAGACTTAGAAAATTCAATAGTTAAAATGTGTTGCAGGTACATTTTGGAACTGTTAAAAATTGAATGTATTTCGGTGAAAGTTTAAGCGAGGTTAGGAGAATAATTCTGACAGCCGGGAATCCCATTTCTGCTCCAATTTAATTAAGTTAAAAGACGGTAGATAGCGCTGGCGTCCTGATTCTCGTGACTTTTCGAATCAAAATGGAGCGATAATGATGCGAAAGATTATCCAGGCTAGGTTAAAAATGGAAAATTATCTTCGATTCGTGTAAAGTTTAACCGGCAAGGTTATTTTTTGTTGCGGCAAATCTTTCGCCTGGAATCGATGTAAACTTTATCTTTCGTTTTTTCTGTGTATGCTCCTTAACTCTGAATTGTAGCGGATATTGCATCTGGTCAATGTAAGCTTTTCTACAACGGCAAGATATTTGGCATACAATATTACATTGGTCCAAGGTATCAAGTCCTTTCCAGAATATTTTTTGGTAAGATGTGAAGTTTTTTTCTAATCCTGACGAGACTTTTTAGAAAACAAAAAATTCCATTTCCTGGCTGCACTATACGACATACATATGTTTAACCTTTTGTTCGACAAAATTTACGGGTTTTTTGAAACATCGAAAATGATTCTACAAAATTTTATTTAACCATCTTTTAATAGAACTTACCGGTTTTCTTTCAAACATTGATAATGCTTTTGTCAAATTAAAAATTCAAACTTATGTGATCACTTAGCTGATCAGCACCAAAACCTGGATCAGACCTAGATCAGATCAAGAAGAATTTCTTATTTTCTATTATCTTAGACACCCTGTAACTTTTTCAAAACATGTCAAGGAAAAATTTGCTGATCGAACTTAGAACTTTTTTTGTCCTAAAATAGTTGATCAGCGCCGGTAATGAGCCATACCAGACATTTCAGACCAAACTTAGAACTTTGATTGTTCTTGGATAGCTGAGCAGCGCTAGTCCTGGATTAGACCACAATGTCAAGATGACAAGAAAAAAATTCTGTTTAGATAGAGTGAGTTTCTTATTTTCTATTATTTTAGACATCCTGTAACTTTTTCGAAACATGTCAAGGAAAAATTTTCTGATCTAAATCACAACTTGTTTTCTTCTGGTATAGCTGAGCAGCCAGCCCTAGGGCAAACCAGACCTTCCAGAACGATCTTAGAACTAGTATTGTTCTTGGATAACTGAGAAGCACCAGAGCTAACCCAGATCAGATCTTCTTGACTAGACAATCTAGATAAAGCCATACCTGGGCCAAACCTGACACCAGACTGCCATGACTTTTTTCCACACGGCTATGTAAAATGTGAGCAGTATCCTGCAAATTTCACCAGAATTCACCCTATTCCCATAATATTACACGTTGATTTTGATAATTCTTTCGTGTGTACCAAGTGCTGAGGCTTCACAGGATAGCATATTACTTTTGATATTAACTCTTAATTCACAAAGTTTTAACAAAATCTAATCATTTTGGCTTTGAGGTCGAGTATCCTCCATGGTTTTCACTGTGAATAAGCTTTCGGTGTCGTGCGCAAATAATAAATACTCTTTAAATCTGACTCAGTTATTCCTTATATGTATTAATTAAGGGTAATTCTCAAGAACTCTGCAGGTCGTTGATTTCGTTCACGAATTTTCAGTCTAATGTTGCTAGTTAAGGACAAAATTCAAGAATTTGGTTGAAATTAAAGCGCTGGAATGCCAGCCACGTTTCGCTGTCGCTGAAATATTGATTTACTAATTAATGCAGAAATTTTGTTTTACCGAAGTGATAGTTTGAAATTTCCCGAAAGTTCGTTCAGAATTTCCCAACTTTAACGGGGAGATATTCCTGGAAATTATAAAATTATCCTTAAAGTATGGAATTTCATTATTGCTTTTCATAATTTATACACCTAAGAAAATAATCAGAAATATATAAGGAAGAGGCTTAGAAGACAACAAGAGGCTTATAAATAATTTTAATTTTACGCTAAAAGTTACAATTCCTCGTATATAGTATTTCCCTGGTATGAGTGGTATAGGCAAAACTAATTGAAATTATAAAGCTACGACGCTCTATTCGTACAGGGGTTCGCACAAATGTAATATTCATCTACGGGAATGAATATAACGATATGATTTTTAGTCGTTTTAATCAGTGAAAATTAACTATTTATTCAGTTTCCACCCAGTCACCCGTCTCTTGCGATGCCACATTAAAGTTGAAGACTGATTCTTCAGATATTTTATCAGTCGGTGCTATTGTGCAATGTTAAATCAAATTGACGACAATTTTTCTCTTGCAAGAAAGTGTTTTGTCGCAGATAAACATAATAATAAAATATTTATTATACTAATATTACTAACTGAAATTAAGCGAATGAATATTCCCATTGATCCTTTAAAACCTACCTTCATGTAGATGGCCGGTGATTCGGGACTGTCACCTAAAAATGATGAAATGTAGTGGCTACAATATCACAACATTTTGCTGAGAAAAATGGATTATACCTGGTAACAAAAAATATGTTACCGGATATAATGTTGGACTATTAACTATGGGACAGCGATCCAGATTATTAGTACTACAATCTATAGATCTTAAGAAATAGATATTACAGGATAATATCTTGGATTATAAAACTTTATAATCTGAGATAATAAAATGTATAATCCAAGACTTTAAAATCTAATATCCATATTAGAATCCTAGTCCATTGCATAACATCAAATATATATAATAATTTGTGCAAACGTATTTATAAACCTATACAAAATTTTGATAGACGAGCTCGGAAGTAGAACTGGAAACAAATTTCAATTTTTTAAACACACAATAAGTAGGAAAGTGGATATGATAAGACTACAAAAACGAAAGTAAAGGAGGCTAAGTTTCTGTACTTGTACAAGTAGCAGTGATGTAATATGAAAAGAAATATAAACTTACCCATTTTCTAAATCTAAATCACGTGTGATTTAGGACTAATAATAATTGTATAGCTTAATAATCACTTGTTTCGATGCAAACGGATGCATATGACACGCGCCACGATGCAACGTATCATTTGAGCCTAAACAGACGCCTGGATATTTAAAAATCTGAGATGTTAAAATTTAATGCCTGAAGATTATAAGGATTGAACATCTAGAGATCATATTTGGCAACATCTTCATATGTTATAGAAAAATATTATAGATTATACCCGCTAATACATTTTTGTATACGGTGTATTATTCTTTAATTCTATTATCCAGTTCGTATAATCCATTTTTCTCAGTGTATCACTTGCCTAATCACACTTGATTTTGCTATCTGCCTCTATGACATTCATATTATCAACAACGTCATGCTATGTAGACATAATAGAATGTACATCAAATAACAAGCAGCATTGTTTTACACGTAGTAAACTGAAAAACGAGATTTCAAACAATAACTATATTACATGGGTTAAATATTTCCTAGTTCACCTGATTATATTTCTAGTAGAGATGACTGCGATTGCATCAACTATCGACTCATAGTAAACTGAACTATAGCAGACTAATTTAAAGAATTCAGTAAAAGTAACATTATGCTCATAGTTAAAATAACTATTTCCTCTTACGTAAAACTGATCCTTATTTCCATAGAAGTTGTTATTTATTTACGTTAAATATATGTTAAAATAATCCACAATGTTATGAGATTGGGTTCGAAATACGTTGTAAGTTGAGTAAAAACTCCAAATATATCATTTTCAATTTTTACAGATGTAAAAAAAGGCGAATTTAAATATTATGTATATTGAAGTCAAGTTAATATATAAATTTGAACTTGATTTTCAAATTAATACAACATTTTTGGTAAAATCGTACTTCTAAGAGCCTCTTGTTTGACTCGTTCAGTTGTTACGCTCGACATCTCCATGTTCGTTCTTTTCTTAGCTCTGCATTGTGTTTTGCATCACGTGAATATTTTTTAGAGTTTTGGTGAATCATTAAAATGATAACTTTGTATTTTTCGTACTGAAAACCTTCTGAGCAGTGATGAATAACGCGAATGATGAATTCTAAAACCAATTTACCAATATTTTGAAATAAAATGAGTACAAAATTAACATTTTATGTACACTGAAAGAAAATTACTGGTTACGAGGAAATGCGTTTCTTTGGTTTGTTTTCATAAAACCAAGGTCAAGGTTGAAGTGATCCTCGTATTTTTTAAACTGCTTCTCACACCCTAAGAAATATTTCCTAATTTCAATGGAGTCGGTTCTTTGAAGTAACAAATACGTATATTTTTATGAAGTAATTCATCCATGTATAAATCATGCAATTTAGGTTTCTTTGAGTGAAAGAAATATTTTTTCCAGATAAATA
>CAKNWT010283850.1:0-10218 GCA_932066315.1 Andricus coriarius | reverse complement strand
AAGCCAATGTAAATACGTATGTTTCAGTGCCTAAGCATGTTATGAATTGCAATCAGATAAATTTATTAAAGTTATACATTTTTCAAGGTAGCTGAGAACAAAATTTAATTCAAAATAAGAAATAAATATTAAAGTAATCATGAAGAAGAAAATGTGTACATTATTTTGTATTATCTGAATTAGCAGCCCCAGACCGAGGTACAGCAATAAATATAATATACAGTTGATATAATAAAGTTGAAAATAATGTTGAAAAGTTCGCATTTTCGACAAAATCGAGTGCGGAGCACGAGACACGTGATGAGAATGTGTTCGTTAAAGCCGAAGAAGCTTTAACAAAAGAAAATCACAATCACCAAATTACAGTTGTTGGTGCTTTGACCTTTAATTTTAAAAGGCCTGCGCACGAACGTGCGGGAAATACAAAGGCTGAGCGCGTAGCGCGAGGTTCATACGTTATCGAGCGCGAAGCGCGAGATAAATACATTATCGAGCGCGAAGCGCGAGAACCAATAGTCGCGCGCCCTAGGCGCGCTCAAACTTGCGAGCCGCGCGCGCAGCGCGCGATGAGAATGTGCCCGCGCAGCGGGCAGATTTTTTGCTACGCTTTTATAATTAAAAAATTATTTGTATCAGTTTTTTCACCATTTTTTATAGAACAATACGAAGGAGAATTTAGAACTATTTTATACTGATAATCATGTTTATAGACTTCTCTTTTTAATTATCCTGATGAGGAAAGCTATTCGTTTTCGAAACGTCGATGAATTGGAATAAAGCATCCATCAAATGAATTGTTTTTGGTCTGAAGTATGTCATTTTTACTATCCTTAACATTATATTTTTATACATGTCAGTTGAAAAAATAAAACACGCGATTTTTAAAATTGCAAAATGGGTAGTTTGAGCAGAATTAATGTAGCTACTGTGATCGTTCGAATTGAAACAATAATTGACGTAGTAAGATATTACGTAAGAATGTTTTAACCCCTCTGCCCCCCGAGGTAAGGTTATGTAGAGATTTCTAAAAAAAAAACCTCCCCCTCGATACCCTTACGTAATTAATAAATGGCCCCTTACAATGCGACAGGTGTTTGATAAAACCGCTTTCTGAGCTGTTGCCAGTACCCTACTGACTCCTAAATGTTTAAGATGTACAGTGTATCGAGCGTGCACATTGAGTGTAGCCAAAATCACAATAGGATGAACAGATGCATGTTTCACATTCCTCCATATTGTCTTTACTTAATGCCTCAGCTCGCTACACTTATAGATATTGGTTGTATAGATTTTCTGCAAATTCCGCTTAAGTGACAAGCAATGCCGATGATTTAGAGTCTTCCGCCTAGATGATGTAGAATTTTCTTCCGTCAAGTCAATTGGCTCGGATATAATGATCCGTCTGGATAGTATTATAACATCCCAATATAAGATGTAATCTTCGTTTTATAAAATGGGCACTGGAATTCATCTATAGAAAGGCTTCCATTCTGTTAAGAGTCGAAGGTTTAGGGCAATCAGTTGGTGTATAATGCCCGCCACATCATTATGTCTTTGCGTATATTCTCTCTGAGCCATGATGCGACAACCATAAATAATTTGCTCGATGGATTCGTTGTTATCTCCACCTAATCGGCACCCGTGAACCACGTCTTGATGCAATAAATGTTTGCGCTAATTTCTGGCGCTGACAACCCTGTCTTAAATCGCAATGATGAATCCTTCCGATTCTGAAAACAAGACGCCCTTGTTCAGCCAAATATTGGATGCCTCACTATCCATTTCATGTTGATCTAACGTTTTGAGGTGGTCGCCGTGAATGGTTTTCTGTCTTCATTGCGCTTCTGATTCCTCTATGGTTTCTACCTTGATATTGAAGGTCACCTCTGAAGACAAATTTAAGGGATTGTAGTCGTGGTCCGCTTCACAGATGATGTTATAAAGCACAAGATCTTGCTTGATATGAAAATAATGTCGCAGCTGTATAACACAGTTGCTTGACATCTACAACACACCTACCCCCTCTATATCGTGGTAGAACTACCCTTTCAAACGCCGAATTACTGTGGTGCATACTGTGCTTCGTCATTTCGACGTGGATGATTCTGTTTCAGTTTTCGAGGTCAGTGTTCGACCATTTGATGAGCCTAAAGGAGTACTTGAGGACAGGGATGGCATAGGTGTTAATTGCCCTGACCTTGATTACCAAGTTGAGAGAACTCTTCAGAAGCAATCTGATTCTTTTAGTGAAGGCAGTCCTTAGGCTTTTCTGCATTTAGCTCATCTGGAATTCGTGGATTGAACTGACGTATAAATTCAGGTCGTCCATGTATCGGAAATTGGTCATTTGATGACCATCCTCGTTATCCCGTATTCTGAATCCATAAAACATGCAATGTAGTGTTTTTCTCAGTGGACTCAACGCTAAATAGAACGACAGTGTACTAAAGAAATCTCCTTAAAAGACATCCTTCGCAATACGTATTAATCTAGTTATACTTGATTGCCTATGATCACAATACTTGATTCTTATACCCCAAAGCACGACTTAGGAAGTCGATGGCGTGGGCAGACTTTGTACATTTTTAAGGCTTTAAGCAAATAGGCATGTGGTACCGAAGAAAACGTTTGCTTTTAGTCAATGTATGCCATATCTATTTGATGTTCACGTTCTTGCATCATGGCAACAGCGTCTATGGTGACTAGATATTTACTGCCTCGCAATTTTTTATAACATCTTTTTTGTTTTTCTTTAAGGATCTTATTCCCCTTGCAATGAGAATATTCCTCATTTGCAATAATAGCTGTAAGGCATTTATAGATTTTTGGAAGACAGGTTATCGGTCGGAATTTAGATGGATTTACTACAACAATTCAAAGATGCTGACAATCAGGCATCACATTGTTGACAAAATACGGTTGTTACCTGACGCAAGGAGGAGAATACAGAACAGGAAGTAGTAGGACTGGAAGAATTAATAGTTTTTCGCTGACCCATCGCGCCTCTTCAACGATCTCCCTGTTTCTGTCAAAAATCCACCCAAGCCCGACGTGGTAGAGACTTCTTGGAAAAATCTGAGCAGGACCAGATGGTATCAAGAACTTCTGGTGGCAAAAGCTTACTTCTACGCACCAAGAACTGGCCCGCATTTTCACCTCATATTTATAGTCAGAGACGCCCATTTCGCAGTAGCTAGTATCAGGACGCACTGTACTCTTACCGAAGAAAGGCAATTTGTCCAACCCAGAGAACTACAGGCCAATAACTTGTCCGAACACGCTGTGCAGGATCTTTACAGCTATCCTAAACTACAGAATTGTTTTAATAGCCAGGCCTGCGTTGAGAGATAAGTACGAACAACGTAGCTCTAACAAAGGTGTAGCAGGCTACCGAGAGAACCTGCTAATTGACAGGTTCGTGAGCGAAGACGCAACAGTCCACCAGCGCTGCCTGCCGATGGCTTGGATTGACTACGGAAAAGCTTTTGAATCAACCTCTCATAGACTTATCATCTGTCTGCTGGGAAGCTTAAAGGTTTGTCCACACATAGTGAGATGCAGTCATGCACACGCAGAGTACCTAGAATACATATTATCTCAGTGTCCCACCCATGCGGGAACAACATATATCTACAGACATACTGCGGCCCTAAGAGTGCTTCATTACCATCTTTGTCGCTCTTACGGTGTTGGCCGCGACCCTGCCCTGCCGAACGCTGCAAGGGAGATAGAGTCAATTGTTTAAAACGATAAGTGCCAAATTTTTTGGAACTACGATTTTCGGACAGCAGTCTCCGTTGCTCACTCGAGACGCAGATCGGTGCTCTCAGAAGTGCGAAACTATCACTGGTTCGTAACCTTAAAGCCATTCCCGCGTGCGAAAAATATGCCTGTTGTCGTGATTTCATCATGCCACCCATTTCACGGTCGTGAGACGTGGCTATAAGTATGATTTACAGCGGTTCTACTGGGAACCAACGTCGTTTTTAGATGGCAGTTACTCCCAGTGGGACCCAGTGGTGGTATTTTAACCCTTTTTAATTATATATATATGTGTGTGCGTGTGTGTGTCTAAAGCTAAGTGGCACGCGGGTGGGGTGTCTTAAATGGTGACATGCGGTTGCATGCGGCGCTCTACAAGGATGGCCAAACGCCTTTCCCTAGCTGCTCGTGGAAACAAAAACGATAACACCAAATATAGTTGTAATAAGTGCGGTTTAATGCAATCGAACGCGCAGGGCTATCGACAAAACGGTCGAAACACAATGCCGACTACCCTACAGTTGTTGAGCCAATTAAAACAGAGTAAATGTGATGGACCGGCAAAATATCAATTCATTTAAGTGAATGGATCAACTCAAGGATGACCTTCTAAAGTGCTATGACACCAGTATGGCCCCTAAACGAGAAGGTTACATAGCGTGACTGCATGCTCTGTGGTGCGAGGAACATCCAGAGCTCTTACATTTTTCGCACCAGCATCTGCGAAACCGTGCCGAGGAACTCCGGAAAAGGGGTTACATGAGCGGAGCGCCTACTCAACAGCAGCCTAAACAAGCTGGCAACAGAGAAAGAGAGGCGATACTGTGACCAACCGCAGGCAGGCATCCAATATAGGAAGAGCGATGCAGCAGGAAACAGAGAAACATCAACATCCAGGTTTCTCTTAAGACCAAAGATCTGGCTGTACTTGATGACGATATTCGTGGCGGACGCAAACCGTAAAACGAATCCAACGGTTAATCATAAGACCAAAAGATAAATGCATCAACTCAGCACAAAGGTAGGCTGGGCAAGACATTACGAATCCCGCATTTAGTGTGTAATTGACTACATTACATCTGGCAGGAATTTCACAGCCAAGGTTTGACAGTTCGCGCGTGAATTGCGGATCCGTCATCACACACTCAACATGTCAAAGCTGCTGACCATCCGGCAGCGTATTGTTAACAGAATACGGGTACTGTCTGACGCAAGGAGAATCCTAGAGCGGAGGAAGAGGTGGGTCAGAGAAAATGAACAGTTTTTCTCTGATCCATCTTGACTCTTTCAAGATCCTCCAGTTACTGCCGACCATCCGTCCAAACCAGTGGATATCGAATTATTTCGCAGAGAAGTCTACGAAGTGCAGCATCCTTGTGAAAGAAGACTCAGAGAACATAAATAGCTTCAGTGCGCTCATAACACCTGAGGAGGAATGCCCAACTAACTGGTATGAAGATTCATTGGTGGAAGAAGCTTGACCCATCAGTGCGCACAGTGTTCCTGCCGACGATGGGCAGCTTAGCTGACCCTAAGAATTTTTAAGAAATACACTTGGGAGATTGAAATGGAGTTTGGGTTAGAAAAATGCACCAAAGTTTATTTGAAGCGAGGAAAACTTAACGGCAGCCCCGAAGATTCTGAGCTCGTCGACAGAAGCACAATACGCACCTTGGCATACCACACACCCGCATTCAGGGCGTGACATCTATAAGGGATACTTTTCCGACGCAGATACAAATTTCTCATCCGAAGGATTTGGTCTTCCCTACTGTCGGCGAGGAACAAAGTATCTCCAACGAACACGCTTGCCGCCTCGGTAATACCCTATTGGTATTACCCTATTGGTATTGATATTGGGTCACGAAAAGTTATGCACATAAAAAAAACGCGGAATAATAAATCTTAATTGGCTTCACAACAGAATTATTCTTGTCACAGCACATATAGTCCCAAATGGACGGGACCCTCTTCTTTAAATGGTCAGAAAACACGAAGGATAGGGCAAAGGAGCGTTTCTCTACAAAGCAGCGGAGGAGGCTGCTGAAACACTCGGCCTTGACTTCAATATCAGGGATGAGTAAAAAGCATCAAATCTTATCGATCTCGAGTGCTCACTCCTGAAGGCCCGGATTAAGAAGGCACAGGAGAAAAATTTCCGCGAAGAGTTCCTCGAGAAGAAGATGCACGGCATCTCCCACAGAAATTTGGAAGATCTGGTGATGTCGTATGAGCTAACGGTTGCTTTCCTTAAATCACCCGGATTGAACTCGGGCACGGAGGGTTTCATTTTGGCGTGTCTAGAGCGCGTCTTTGCCATTTTAGCATAACGTCGCCTCATTTTGAGCCCAGATATTCCCGATGATAGCTGCAGAGCGCTTCATGCACACCTTGAGCATCTAGGAAACATACTATCTAGTTGTCCAACTCATGCGAGAACGAAGTATATCCAAAGGCACAATGCGGAAATGAGTGTGCTTCATACCATCTCTATCACTCTTACGGCATTAGCAGTAATACCGCTCCACCAAACAATCCTAGGGAAATAGAGTCAATTATCGAAAATGAGAAGTGCCGCATATACTAGAACTTAGTATTCTCGGCAATTGTTTCTGTTGCGCACTCGAAGCCTGACATAGTTGCCCTTGACTTCGAAAAACGAATCAGGTTCGTTATCGAATTTTCGGCACCAGCCAAGAAAAACATCACAGCCAAGGGGAACGAAAATAAAGAGAGATATAAAGACCTTATAAGGGAATTTCAACGGCTATATCCGGAATATTCTGTTAAGCTAGTCGTCCTGGCCATCGTTACTCTTATAGGTGCCAAGTTTACAATTGTTGATAACCTGCAAACTATCTCTGCATCTCAACGTAATTTTAAGACAATTGCGGGGAAAATGCAAAAAGCGGTCGTTCTTGGGTTGCGGCGTGTCCTGAGGGTGCAAGAGACGTTTCCCGGATATCGTGTTGAGTCTGTCGTAGACTCTAACCACCTGTCTCAAGGTCGTGAGACGTGGTTGAACCTAAAATTTTTACCGCGATTTCGCCGGGAGCGGGTGAAATTTTGTAGAATGGCACCCACTCCCAGTGAAATCCCGCGGTTGTCCTTATGACCAACTTTGAACTATATAATTAAAAAACAAGGTTAAACAACCACCGCAGGGTCACAGGGCACGATGAAATCACAAAGACAGGCCGGCGAAACCCTCATGTGTTTTGAGGACACGAAGCGACCCAAGGATGACAGCTTACTGCATCCATTTCGCAAGTGCCTTGGCATATTTTTGGCACACGGGTATGGCTATAAGGTTACGAACCAGTGATAGTTTCGCACCTCCGAGAGACAATTACTTTTACCGAATATTTTGGGTACAGTCTTTGCAGCTCCCTTTTAAGGTCTTGATACCTCTCCTCCTTTTCTTGCGCCTTGGCATTGATGTTGTATTCGGACTGGGCCGATAATTCGATCACGAATATAGTTCGTTTCTCGAAGTCTTGGAGAACAATGTCAGGCCTCAAGTGTGCAACGGAGACTACTCTATCTCCCTCGGAGCGTTCGGCAGGGCAGGGTCGCGGCCAACACCGTAAGAGCGACAAAGATGGTAATAAGGGACTCTTAGGGCCGCATTATGTCTGTGGATGTATGTCGTTCCTGCGTGCGTGGGACAACCCGATAGTATGTGCTCCGGGTACTCAGCGTGTGCATGACACGCTCTGCACCTGTCGCTGGGAACTTCTTGACATAAAATGCGTTCATGGTATGCTAAGGTGGAAATGACACCGTCCTGGCATGCGAAAATGAAACCCTCTGTACCTGAATTAAGCCCTGATGATCTGAGGAAAGCAAAAGTTTGCTCCTTTGACAAGGACTGCTTTTCTACATTTCTGTGAAAATTTCCGTGCATTTTCTTGTCTAGCAGCTCTTGATGGGTCATCCATATAAAATACATGAGTGACCTTATGCTCGCGCTGGTTAATGTCGGCACAGAGATATCCAGAAGAATTTCGCAGTGCGAGAGATAGAGGCAGAAGTGTGATGAAAAAAAGTAAAGGGCTCATGGTATCGCCCTGAAAGACGCCCCTCTGGAAGGTGACGTTGTTTGTTGTCACACGATAGTTTCCAGATGAGATAGTAAATCTAGTTTTCCAAAGAGGCATTAATCTCTCTATGCATCTCACTATGTGTGGATGCACCTTCAAGATTTTCAACAGACAGATGACAAGTCTATGAGAGGTTGAATCGAAAGCTTTCCGGTAGTCAATCCAGGCCGTTGACAGGACGCGTTGATGGGCTGCAGCGTCTTTACAGATACACCTGTCAATTAGCAGGTTCTCTCGACATCCTGCTACACCTTTTTTGGAGCCACGTTGTTCGTACATCTCACGCCACACAGGCTCAATTTGTCGATCAATCCTGTCGTTTAGGACAGCTGTAAAGATCTTATACAGTGTGTTCAAACAAGTTATTGGCCTGTAATTCTCTGGGTTGGACAAGTTGCCTTTTTTCGGTAGGAGGATAGTGCGTCTTAACACCAGCCACTGTGGAATGGGCGTCTCTGACTTTAAAAATGAGGTGAATATGCGGGCCAAATGTTGGTGTGTATAACTAAAATTCTTCCACCAGAAGTTCTTGATACAACTTGGTCCAGCACCGGAAAATTTCTTCGTTCCTCTAAGTGCTTTTTTCAACTCTTCGGCAGTGATTGATGGACATGCATCCTCAGATTTTATGAGGTTGTCGCAAAATTCCTTGAAGCGGATGATATTGTCAGTATTTTCTTTCAACTCTAGTGTTTTCGGGATCCTGTATACCTCTCTCCAAAAAGTCTCTACCTCGTTGGGCTTGGGTGGATTTTTGATAGAAACAGGGTGATCACTGAACAGGCGCGATGGGTCAGCAAGAAACTTTTGATTCTCCCTGATCCATCTCTCCCTCTTCTGTATTCTTCTCCTTGCGTTAGATAACAGCCGTATTTTGTCAACAATATGCTGCTTGATTGTCAGCAGCGTTGTCTTGTTTAGTGTGTGATTCAAGATCCTTAGTTCTTGGGCGAACTTTCGAACCCTTTCCGTGAACTGTCTACCAGATGTTATGTAGTCAATCACACATGGAACACGGGACGCATTCTGTCTTGCCCATCCAATCTTCTTGTTCAGTTGATGTAAGCGTCTTTTGGTCTTTTGATCCATCGTATGTTTGAGCCTTCGATTTGAATCAGCCAAAGCTCTCGGAGCACCATAAAGTGAGCGATTGATGGTACAGAGGTCGGATTCTTGCGAGATTTCTCCACGAAGAGAGGCATCCATTTCAGCCAGATCTTGGGACTTAAGAGGAACTTGCATGTTAATGTTCCTTCTTGTCCTGAACTCGTGATCATCTCTCAGAAGGTGCCTGTTTTCCGCGGTTGGTCTTAATTTCGTTTCCTCATCTCCGGCTGCAGCTTGATCAAGCAGCGGTTGGGGAAGCGCTCCGCGTACATATACATTTTTCCAGAGGTAGGCACGTTGATTTCGCAACGATTGAATCGAAACGTGCTGAAGCTCTGGGTGTTTTTGGCACCACAGAGTATGCATACGCGCCATAAAGCCTCGGTGAGCAGGGATAATGCTGGCATCGTAGCAGTCTAGCAAGTCATCCTTGAGTTGATTCGTCCACTCAATGTGGGCGTTTCACCGGTTCGTCGTCGTGTTTCCATCCAACCCATTGTCGGGTGCTCTGCGGGTTCGATCGTTTTGGACCGCATTTACAACTTTTGGGTATTTTGGTGGCGTCATTGTTGTTCCCACGAGCAGGTAGGGAAAGGGTTCGTCCATCCTTGTAGAGCCCCGCATGCAAGGATAAGGCTGCATACTCTGAGAGGTCGCCCGGTATCCCAGAGTCACCGTTTGAGACACTTCACCCAGGCGCCATTCAGCTTTCGGCACGGTTGTCACGCCTCCGCTTAGGGGTTATTCCTCCGGGAACATCCCTGGACAATTGTCCGCGACTGCTTATTAATTATTGTAACCATATTCAGCAGAAACCCTTGGTACAGGGACCCTCTATCCGCAACCCGAGGACGCGTTAGGTGGCTTTGTCATAGGCCCTTCAGTTCTATGCCAAAGGAATCGAAACCGAAACCGAATATATATATATATATATATATATGTGTGTGTGTGTGTGTGTGTGCGTGTGTGTGTGTGTCCGCGAAGAAAGGGACGTAATGCGTCAAAGCTGAATTTTACAGGCCGGACGATCGTAACAGAGTCCGCAAACCAGCATTTGAGTAGTGGGGAGGCTTCTACGAAAAGCACCCCCTCCACTTACAAATAAACTTTTAGGGACGATCATGCCTATGTTTGTAGCGCAATAACAAGAAAAGTAATCAACTTGAACAATTTCTGATTATTGGAAATGAAAGAGTAACTCAGAAACTATCGATTGGCGTAAGAAAATGAAAATCGATTTTTTCCG